>JAOSBN010107096.1:0-10993 GCA_027563595.1 Erythroxylum suave
AGGATATAGAGCATATTCATAATTCAACCTGTTTGCTTTTGGAAGCCTTATACGAACAACATTAAAATTTCCGAGTAGTTATAACCGCAGCTGTTACGATTATCCTTCTAGTGTGCTAATTAATGAATGTGATCAAAGTATGGCTATCACTAGAACTGCTTTGCCTTAGATGTATGCATGAACATGTCTATAATAGCTGAAGATAATGACAACTTCATCAAGTTGCAAGTTGCAAGTTGCAAGTTGCGTGGGCAAAAGAACTTGAAATTGAACATTCAGTTGATTTCTTTGGTTTCTCTGAATCGCAAAATGGGATTTACTTTGATGAACTTTATTGTTTAAAGTAAGTCAAATTGGGATTAATTTTATAATACCTCCATGTTTGGTCTTTTTCAATGTATATAGGAAGCCTTGCTGCTGGAAGAGAATAAGCAGTTAAAGGAAAAAGTAAGAATTTCCAGTTCTAGTAATTGAATTGTCAACCAATTACCAAATCATCTTATTTAATTAGAACTCATCCTGTGGTTTGCTGCATGCAGATGACAATGATGTTCAAATCAAAATGGGCAGCGTCTTTAGAATCTGAAAATATTGCAGTTCAAGAGGAAGGATTCTCATCAGATTCTGCCACCAATATCTGCAGTTGCTGCAGTGGCCCTCCTGTAGAGGGTGATAGCTCTGATACTTCTCTCAAATTAGGGTAATTTCTGTCTCCTCTTTGTGTGTGAGTTATAGATGGACTTCCATTTAAAAAATGGTGCATATCACTAAGTAATTTGTAGTTTCTTTTAAAAAAACTCAATATTATATCACTTACACAGAGGAAATGTAACTCAGCCCACCTTTTGTTGACTCCTGTCCCTTTCCCTTTGGTCTTTGGTTATAGGAGTTGGAAGTGTTTTGGCTGTTACTTAAAACTTCATATGGTATTCTGCCTGATAAGCTAATAAAGACAAGCTTCTGCTAAACACCGTTTCCCAATAACCATGTCATTTCAGTTGTCACCTGTACCATGTAAGGAGGAATCAAGTTATCACTAGCATATAGTCAACCTTGGGAAAGACTTCTTTCAAGTACTTGTTGCCTTGATTTCACACTCCAAAACTTCAGTTTTCAAAAGCTTTCCAAACAAAACGAGTGTTCTTCTTTAACGAGGACATATACTAGATCTATCAGCTTCGTTTTTGCAAACATATATTTATGATGTATGTTAAAGATTACTGATCTTCCCTTGAAATTCTTGTGCAGGCTTTCTATCTGAAAGCAGAAGACTGAGTGAAGACACAACTCAGATTCCCCTGAGGAACATCAATAAAATGTTGGCCCTTCGTAGTTTGGAGATGTTTTTAACCTCCAAAGATTTAAGTACCTTACTAGGTGATGAATGCGTATGGCAAGCGAAGCCATTTTGTACTCTTCATTGTATTCATGATCCTTGTAGCTGAGTGTCTTCAGTATATATCTGCAAAGATCTAGTGCATACCTCTGAATACGTCAAACTCCTAATTTCACTATTGTGAAGAATAAAACTCATCCACACTTTCTTTATATCATTTGAGGAAGCTGCTTCTTACATATCACCTTTGGTTATAGGTGATCGATGTATAAGTCCTATAGGTTAAATCTCTCTTGCGCTTAGTCCATTTAAGCTTTCCGAGTAAGACTTAAGACCTTATTGGATATGTATTTATAGATCTTTACTAGAAGAATAGATTGTCTTCTCAAGATTTTTTTATGTCAAAGTTTTTCGAAAACATCTTTAGGCTTAAATCATTGTTGGCAAGTGTAATACCATCCATATACAAATCCAAAACACAAATTTGCTCCCACTAAATTTAGAGTCTATGTAATAGTTAAAAGTATGGCAACTATAACATATAATTTTTAGATACCACTCATGATGCATGGTTTAATTCATAGATTTGATTATATAATTAGTGTACGTAATTCTAGCTTTCCTTCATCTCAAAACATTTGGGATGTTGCATATATAGCTTCTTGACTAGATTATCGTATAAGAATTTATTTAGTGAAGCTCAAGATCAAAATGAGTTGTTAGAGTGATAATAATCCTAAATAAGTCATTGGTTTAGACTAACAAGGAAGTTCTACCACAAGTTACTCCCCCTTTCTACAACACTCTTTAGCTATAAGTCTTGGTTTGATCCTCTTAAACTTACGTTTAGCATCCATATTGTTCTTGAATGCCTTTGCACAACTAATGGGTTTAAATATATCTAGAATGTCAACCAACTTCTAAAAAACCATTGTTTGCCATAAATTACATTCTCCTATATAGTTATCAACTCTATATTATGATAATCACTCATTATATCTTCATCCTAGGTAAAGGGATTAAAAAATCTCTCTTGAAACATAGTTGGTCTCACCTATATAAATAACAAAATCATTAAAGAGGGTAAGCCTTCTGCCTCTTTATGAATGTCTTAATGGTACTATAGGATCAAATATAAGCATTTTAACTCTATATAGTTTTCTCATTGTTGCTATGGGATTAGGTTTAGCATCTATCATAGCTATTAGTATTTGCTCTATGTCTAACATTAAGAGCGAAAATCACATCCAAGTCATCCTTTTGTAGCTTTAGAAGTATGTTAACAAGTCTCTTCAATAATAGGAATATGTATAACTATTGGCTCAGCTCCTCAACTAACTTAATGATAACATAACATATCTTGCATCTCTTTATAAACTTTAAAGTCCACGCCCCTACAATTTTGGTACTATAACTAGACTAGTAAAACATATAACCTTTCTAACCTTCAGCATAACCTATGAAGAATTTGAGTTATCCTAGGAACATTTCCTTCTTAATTAGGATATAAAACTTTAAAGTGGATAATCTCAACCCCTTAAATGATTCAAACTAGGCTTCCTATATGTTCATAATTCAAAAAGAGTTTTGAGAACTGGCTTATTTGGAGTATGATCAAGATGTCGATTGTTATTTTTAGTACCTCATCCAAAAAAACTTGTGAAAGTTTGATCTTACAATTATGCTCATCATTATGTCCTTTAATCATAATTGTGCCTCTTTACTTCTCCATTCTAATAAACTTGATATCTTATATATTATACAAGTTTTTCATAATTTTCTGTTAACCTGGTAAAAGTTTATTCCTCTTAACTAAATCACCATGTTTATTACATTATTCTCTATCATAGGCTAACCCAACAATCTTAATGGATTTATTGAGTTGCTTCTCTCTAAACTTTTCCAAGGCCTTAGACTTATTATACGGTTAACTATATTGAGTAATCATCAATAAAAGTGAAAAATAACTTATTTCTATCAGTTGTGGCGTTCAATGGTGCACCAATATCTATGTATATTATCTCTTAAACCTCATTATTTCTAGTGACATGTTTCTTACTTTTAGTGAGTTATCCTCTGATGCAATCTGTATAAGCATCATCAACATCATCAAGAACTAATTTAGGGAGGATTTCATCCTTAATCAATCTTTAAACCTTCTTTTAAAATATGACCAAGTATCTTATGTTAAGATGAATGAATTCTCCTTATTTAAACTCCTTTTAATGTTTTTGCTTTTCTATATCTATAACTAATTTATTATGATCTTTTAAATCTAAGAAATAAAAACTTATTCAATAAAAATTCAGCAATGACAATAGAATTAAGGGATAATGAAACCTTTTTATTACTAAAAGCCAATGAATATTGAACTTTGTCAAGTTTAAAAGGAGAAACTAAGCTATATATTATATAGATGACACATTCATCACTTTATTCAACATTATACTATGAACTAAACTAAATGGTGAGTAAAATGATTGATCAAATGATTTTTAAAAACTATAAACCAAATAAGCAAAGTGAGATGACAAACAAAACAAAATATGAACAACATACTGGTACCTTATGCTTAATAATAAGCAAAATACGTCAGACTTAAGAGTAAGTCAAATGATAGACTAAATGGTGAATAAAACTGACAAACTAAATGATTAGTGAAAATTATAAAACCAAATAAACTAAGTGAAACAACAAATAAAACAAAATATGAAACAACATACTAATAAAATAATGAAAAGATAGGGATGTGAACTATAGCAATAAAGGAAAAATCATATTCTACTTCTGGCAACATACCTAAAACATAACATATGAATGAAATTTCGCAATGACATCCCGTAAAATAATAAATTTACATCATAATAAACTAATAAGCTACCAAAACAATACCACCTTGTGAAATAATTGGCTCATAACATAAATGCTAACATATTTTTGAATATATATAATTTTTTAAACAACAAACTCATGAATTTATTATTAAAGAAATAATAGGCCAAGGGATAGGTGAAATGATATATTGACAAAGAAAATAACAAAAAAATGATTTTTTAAAATTTAAAATAAGCTTGTGATTGAAAATGGGGTAAATGATAAAAAATGAATCAAAATTTTTTTGGGTGGTCAGAATATATACCAAACACCTAAGAATTTTGTTAATACCTATATAGTATGAAAATAAATGCCATTATCTCCTACACTCTTAAGTTATTTTATAAAAATTCAATGTTCTTAATGCTTGGGAACTTTTCATTCTCTTTCACAATATATTATTTTTCTAATTTTATTAACTTCAATGCTTAAAATATTTAAATATTTAATTCTACAAGAATATCCTAATTTATTGTATCATAATAAGTAACAAATGTTTAAACCCAAACTTAAATCTAAAGAGTTTAAGCTCGTTAAAATTATATAATATAAAAAATAAAAATGAAAATATAGTTTATTTTGCTTTTAAACAAATCATAAAAATATATAAGAAAGTAGATACCTTCGCAAAGTAATAAAAAAAGAGATGATTTGGCACTTACGTTTTTTTTTTTAGATTTTGGGAAAAGGAGAAGGAAAAAGTAATTCATAGGCAAAATGTGGGTTCCCACTAATCAAATTTATATGACACTCACCAAGAATCTATCATCTATTTTTACATGGAAAATAAAAAAGAATGGAAGAAAACTCAACATTAAAAGAACAAGTAACTTTTGCACATTTGTTTCTTTTTATCTCCCTTTCGCTTATTCATAATATTCATGCATGTAATTGAATATCGTTTTAGTGTGAGAATTCCTATGTTCTGGGTAGCTTTAATACCCATAAATGGTCTAATGTTATGTAATTAACGGATATTAATGTCTTTTTTAATGGTAATTGTCAATGTGCCTGATGGAAGCAAATTTACATATTTTATTTGCAATCTTTTAAGGTCCATAAGCTCCCTTTTCTCTTCTAAAAATATACATAATCGATTTTGGAACTAAGAGATTAGAAGAATTCAAAAAATGTAGACTTTTCAAGCAAAAGCATCAACAACTGGTAGTACATCGATTACTTCAGCATTTAGTTTATTGATTATTATAACATATATTGTTATTGAATATATGTTTAATTGGCTTACATTTTGTATTAGAGCAACTAGCAGTTTGAATACCTACATAATTTAAACAAACATGTTATTTATCAATAAATTGAGACTAACACACTATATATATCAATGCAAACATATCTTAAAAGACATAAATCAAAGGACATAAAATTGCCTGTGGGCTAATTTTTTTAATTCAAACAGATTAATGTTAAACTTTATAATAAAACTGTCAAATTGTATTCCAATTCCTAATACCTGTGCAAAAATTAGAAAAAATTAATTCGATATTTCATCGTAATTAATCATTCAAATATAATAAAAATTTATGTGGGATAAAATTGATTATACTAAATAATTAACTACAATTAAATATCTCAACTCTTTATGTGATTAAGTACATAAATATACAATTTTATATAATTAGGGTTCATGTGGCTAAGCCCTAATAATTAATCATTATAACATTTTATTCAAAATTTTATTCATAATGCAAACTATAAACATAATAATTATGTCATAATTTGATTCATGTTGAACATTTTATATAAATAAAATTTCAACACATAATATGTTAGCATATCACCTTTTAGTTGTTAAAGGCTCACTATGCATATGGCTGGAGGTTCAAGCCTCTACAACTGTGTCAAAATTTTCTTTTTGGCAAACAAATAAAATGACATCGTTTGGTAAAAAAAGTCTTCTTTAACCTCTAGTTAGGTCACAACTACCCTATTATTGACCCACTGGATAACAAATAAACTAGATCAGTAAAACATCACAAAATTGATTTTTAAAATATAAGAACACTTCCAAAACACTTAATTGAATATTTCTACTTCTAATCGAAAGAAAAAAATCTAAAAATAACTCAAAAATAAGCAAAGCACTTGCAAGCATCCTAATTATTACCATAAGGAACACTAGTGTTCCAGGTGTGCAAGAGCACATCATGGCTCGGTTAAAGAAACTCGAGGCTGAGATGTATGATTCTTTCCTCGTGCACTATATTTTGAACACCGTTCCACCATCATATGGACCCTTTGAAATCTCAGATAATGCACATAAGGATAAGTGGTTATTAATAAATGAATTAATGAACATATATGTTCAAGAAGAAGAGAGATTATTGATGGAATAGGGAGAGAGTTCACATAGTTCACATTTGGTTATTTAAGGAAAAAAGAAAAATTAAGCCAAGTCAAGGGGAAAAGATCAAATACCTATCCAAGCTAGCACTAAGAAGGAATGTAAGTGTTTCTTTTACAAGAAAAAAGGACACATGAAGAAGGATTGTGTCAAACATAAGGAATGACTTGAAAGGAAAGGTAATCTAATTTCACCAGTTTGCTTTGAATCTAATATGGCTGACGTTTGTCATCACACATGGTGGATTGATTCAGGTTGTACAATCTATATTATAAATAAGTTGCAGGATTTGCAAAACCTATGGAAGCCAATGGGAAGTAAGTAGTATATCTTATCTAAAAACAAGATGCATTTATATATGGAGGCTGCTAGGGATTACAATTTAATTTTTTGTACAGGTTTTGTTTTAAAATTAAAACAATCATTTTATATTCTCAAATTTTCGAGGAAATTGATTTTAGTTTCAATACTTGTACCTATTGGATATTCCTTTCATATTCTAGATGAAACTTTAAAGTTAAATTGTAAATATGAATTTGTTAGGAATGGTAGATTATTTGATGTTCTTTTTTAATTTAATTTACAATATAACACTTGTTACAATACAACACATGTTCATCATGAAACAAAATGTTGTGATATGAATGAAATTTTCTCGAAGATGTAGCGCCAGAGATTAGGATATATCTCCATAGAAAGGATTAAAATATTGGTGAATGATGGAGTATTTAGTACTTTGGATTTAACTTATTTTGAAACTTGTATGGATTGCATAAATGGAAATCAAACTAACAAAACAAAGAAATGTGCCAAGAGAAGTACAAAAATATTAGAGATCATACATATGGATATTTGTAGTCCAGATATAGACATGTATGATCTGAAATACTTCATCACATTTATAGACGATTACTCACTATATACGCATCTCTAATTACTTCATAATAAGAATAAAACACTAGATGCTTTTAAAATACTCAAAGTTAAAGTAGAGAAATAATGTGGTAAGAAAATTAAGATCGCGAGGTCAGATAGAGGTGGGGAATATTATGGTAGATATATTGAAGGTGGACAAGTACCTAGTTTATTTGTGAGGTATCTTCAAGAAAATGGGATAATAGCTTAATACACTATGCATGGATCTTTGGACCAGAATGGTGTGGTAGAAAGAAGAAATTGAACATTATTGGACATGGTAAGAAGTACCCTATATAGCTCTAAACTTCCTAATTGTTTGTAGATTGAAGCTCTTAAGACAACAGTGTATATATTAAACTATATGTCAACCAAAGCTGTTCTAAAGACGCCATTTGAGTTATTTAAAGGTTGGAAACCAAGTTTATGACGTATACACGTTTGGGGATGTCCGTCTAAAATACAAATTTATAATCTATAAGAGAAGAAATTGGACATAAGGACCATAAATGAGTATTTCATTAGATATAATGAAAGGTTTAAAGGATACATGTTCTACTGTCCATCATATCACACTAGAATTGTGGAATCAAAAAAAATTTCTTCAGAATGACTTGACTAGTGGGAGGGATTAATTTCAAGATATAGTTTTTGATAATGATTATTTGGATACTCCACCTTTCACCTCAAACAATAAGGTGATTGTTATTTACAACACTTCTTAGGTTTGAATAGATTTTGTATATCCAACAATTGAAATTTAAAGGCCTACAATCAACATAAATGACAATCAACAAATTCCATAATTTATTGATAATTCAGTAGCTCTAGTTATTTCAGAATTATTTGAAAGCATTCAACAACCAATTGAACAACACTCTGTAGGAGGATGTTATCGTAACATTAGACAGATATACTAGAAAAAGAAAATCATTTATTACTAGTGATTATGTTGTATATCTATAAGAATCTAGCTACAACATAGGAGCCGATAATGATCCTGAAACCTTTTCAGAAGCTATGTGTTGCAAAGATCAAATTTATGGTATAATGCCATAAAGGAATAAATGAATTTTATGAAGAATAATGACGTTTAGGATCTTGTTGAGTCACATAAAGGAGCGAAACCCATAGTTTAAGAATGGGTATTTAAAACAAAAAAGACTCATTAGGCAACATTGAGAGATACAAGGCAAGAATCGTTGCTGAAGGATTCACTTGAAAAGAATGAATCAATTACACAGATACATTTTGTCCTGTTTCTAAAAAAGAATCACTTCATATATTTTTGGCACTAGTTGCTTATTTTGACATGGAATTGCTTTAAATGGATATGAAAATGACTTTCTTAAATGGTGACTTAGAGGAAGAGGTTTACATAGAACGACTAGAAGGATTATCCTCTAATAATTGTGAGCTTTTGGTTTGAAAACTTAAAAAAGATCCATATATGGTTTGAAACAAGCATCTTGCCAGTTGTATTTGAAATTCCATGGTGATATCTCATCGTTTGGTTTTGAAGAAAATATCAAGGATCAATGTATAAACTAAAAGGTTATTGGGATTCAATTTTGTGTTCTTTTATTATATGTAGATAACATATCACTTGCAACTAATGATAGGAGTTATTATATGACATGAAACAATTTCCCTCTAAGAATTTTGAAATGAAAGTTATGGGTGAGTTGTCTTATGTCATTGGCATTAAGATCCATTAAGGCATATTCCATGGTATTTTTGGGTTTGTCTCAAGAAACCTATATTAATAAAGTTTTAAAGAGATTTTGAATGAGAGATTATTTACTAAGTGTAGCTCTCATTATAAAAGGCGATAAGTTCAATTTGGACCAATGCCCAAAAGTGATTTTGAAAGGGAATAGATGAAAAATATTCCATATGCTTCTACAATCAGAAGCCTAATATATGCTCAGGTTTGTATAAGACCTCACATCACATTTGTTGTTAGAATGTTAGGCAGATATTAGATATAGAGTTTGAGTGAATCGTTGGTAAAGGATTCATTCAAAAAGAAGGAATCGATTACACAAATACATTTTCTTGTGTCTAAAAAAGATTCACTTTATATAATTTTGGCATTAGTTGCTCATTTTGACATGGAATTGCTTCAAACGGATGTGAAAACAACTTTTTTACATGGTGACTTAGAGGAAGAGGTTTACATGGAAGAACCATGAGGATTCTCCTCTAATAATGGTGAGAATTTTGTTTGCAAGCTTAAAAGATCCATATATCGATTGAAACAAGCATCCCACTAGTTGTATTTGAAATTCCATAATGTTATCTCATCATTTGGTTTTGAAGAAAATGTCATAGATCAATGTATATACTAGAAGGTTAGTAGGAGTAAAATTTTTTCTTGTATTATATATGGATGACATATTACTTGCAGCCAATGATAAGGGGTTATTACATGACATGAAACAATTTCTCTCTAAGAATTTTAAAATGAAAGATATAGGTGAGGTGTCTTATGTCATTGGCGTTAAGATCCATTGAGACATATTCCAAGGAATTTTGGGTTTGTCTCAAGAAACCTATACTAATAAATTCTTAGAGAGATTTTGAATGAGAGATTGTTTAGTAAGGGTAGTTCTTATTGTGAAAGACGATAGGTTCAATTTGGATCAATGCCTGAAAAATTATTTTGAAAGGGAACAGATAGAAAACATTCCATATGCTTCTATAATTGGAAGCCTAATATATGCTCAGGTTTGTATAAAACCTCACATTGCATTTGTGTTAGAATCTTTAAAAAATATTAGATATCAAGTTCAATTCAAAAATAAGGAATCAATTACACTAATAGATTATCTCCTATGTCTAAAAAATATTCACTTCATATAATTTTGGAATTGGTTGCTCATTTTGACATGGAATTGCTTCAACTGGATGTGAAAACAACTTTCTTACATAGTGACTTAGAGGAAGAGACTTATATGGAAAAACCATAAGGATTCTCCTCTAATAAGGGTGAGAATTTGGTTTGCAACCTTAGAAAATCCATATATAGATTGAACAAGCATCCCGCTAATTGTATTTGAAATTTTATGATGTTATCTCATCATTTGGTTTTGAAGAAAATATCATTGATCAATGTATATACCATAAGGTTAGTTGGAGTAAGCATTTTTTCCTTGTATCATATTCGGATGACATATTACTTGCAACCAATGATAAGGGTTTGTTATATGATGCGAAACAATTTTTCTTTAAAAATTTTGAAATGAAAGATATAGGTAACGTGTCTTATGTTATTGGCATTAAGATCCACCGAGACATATTTTGTGATATTTTAGGTTTGTTTCAAGAAACCTATATTAATAAAGTTGTAGATAGATTTTGAGTGAGAGATTGTTTGTTGGACCCCGAAATTTTTAGGATTTTATATTTTATATTTATTTATATTTATTTATTTTATTAAATTATTTAGCATGAAAATAAGTTAGAATTTATGAATTAGGAACTTTTGGAGTCTAATAGGGTAT
>JAOSBN010107117.1:0-10993 GCA_027563595.1 Erythroxylum suave
ATTTAACACTTAAATATCATCATAACATGTTTCATTCAACAATTAAAGAAGAGTGATGCTTATACTTACTTGATTTAACTTCAAATCTTGAAAAAAAAACACTTAGCCCTAGCTCACTAGCTTCATATGATCTTCATAGAGGTTAGAAGGATTTAAGTTTTTCTTGGCTCTAATGAAAGCTCTTCTCTTCCCCTACCTTTTTCTCTTCTTGAACCACTTCAAAATCTCTCTCAAAAGCTAAGAAGTGAGGAAACCTATCTCAGACTCTCTTCTTTTCTCTCAAACCACAGAAACTCTCTTCTCCTCTCTTCTAGTTTCGTTTTTTCTCTCTTCTCAATTCATATTTACTTTTGTTCTTTCACTTATACCCTTAATGAATATAAGATACTCATTTTGCCTTTCCTTATATGCCTTGTATCTTTTATCCTTAAGTGATCTCCCAAAAATGCCCTTCATGACATCTTACTTCCTTAACACTTTAATTCAATTAACCTATGTCATAAAATCTTGCTAACGTTAACATAATAATTAACTCCACAAAATCACATTAACAATTCAATTATAAATCAATTATATCCGGAATGTCTATGAACGCATGTACAATTATTTTCATGTTCAAAAAGTTCAACATTCATAAATATAAGCCTATTATATAATGCATGAGCATGAAAAATGCATTTCTAAGCTGTCATTGATCACTCATATTTACTATTCTAGCCTCCTCTTAGGTAATGGGATGTTACATTATATCCATAGAACATCTGGCGTAACATAGATTATAAATAAATATGAGTTAATATCATTCCAACTGCCATTACAAAAGTAATTAGTATTTTTGGTATTAAAAGAAATTTTTGGTCAATAATTATTTCAAAAAAAACTATCAATTTAGCAAAAAAAACGGCCCATGCCCGCCAATGCAAGAGAGGCTAATGGTAACATACTGAACATCATGAATATTTTTGCCATTGGTGTAGCCATTCCACCTATTTCATCAAAATAAGTAAGACATATTCTATCAAAACTCGTTCATGCCAAGAAAAACAATGCAACGCTAATAAATTCATTTGATATTATTTGTGAAATGGCTCCGTTAAGTCCTATATCGCTTATAGAACAAATTCCTATAATTATAAAACCCATATGAGATACAAAAGAGTAAGCTATTCTTTTTTTTTTGAATTGCATTGCCTAGGGGATGTTAAAGCTGCATAGATTATTTGCATTGCGCCTATTATTATTAACCAGGGAGAAAATAGCGAATGAGCGTGGGACAATAATTTCATATTGATTCGAATCAATCCATACATGCCCATTTTTAATAAGATTCTAGCTAGAAGCATACAAGTACTATAACGTGCTTCCCCATGGGTATCTAGCAACTATGTATTTACAGGCATAATCGGCGATTTGACAGCAAAAGCAATAAGAAATCCAATATACAATAGTATTTCCAAAGTTATAGGATATGATTTATTGGCTAATATTGCAAAATGGAATGTTGGCTCATTAGAACCATATAAAGCGATACCTAAAGCTCCTAGTAATAAAAAAATAGAGCTTCTGACAGTATACAAAATGAACTTTGTAGCTGAATATAGCCGCTTCTTTCCTCCCCACATGGCTAACCAACAGGAAAATAGGTATCGATCTGAACTACTATATTTAGAAGTCTATAGAAGAGATCCCTTGATTGTAGGGATTTCTGTTTCTAATAACCTTTTCCCATAAGATTGATCTTATCTTATCCCATAATATTGATCTTATCTAAATCTCTATTCTTCAACAAATAGGACTCTTGGAAATCTATTGAGGAGTATTTATGGAGACAAGTCGAAGCAATGGGATTTTAATTATAGCTCTAACTCAAGCTGAGTTTGCCTACAATAGTGTTGTCTACAGTGCTATTGGTAGATCACCATTTTCCTTAGTATACTTAAAAGTTCCAAAGAGGTTGCCATTTTCCTTGGTATACTTGAAAGTTCCATAGAGTACTATTGATTTGATAAAACTTTAAAAGTTACCAAACTTAAGCATAGCAGCTGCAAATATGGCCAAACAAGTGAAGACTATGCAAGAGGGTGTCTAAAAGAGACTTGAAGGGACTAATGCCAAATATAAAGAACAAGCCGACAAACACAAGAAGTCTAAAACTTTCTAAGAAGGTGACAAAGTGATGAGTTTTCTTAAGGAGAGAAAGATTCCTTATAGGAACTTACAACAAATTGAATTCGAAGAAATATGGTCCTTATGAGATACTAAAGAAAATCGACAACAATGTTTACGTTATCAATTTGTCTGAGGAGATGGTAATTTTAAAGACTTTTAATGTTGCTGATATCTATTATTTTTATGGAGAAGAAAAGCTCTATCCTAAAGACAACTCGAGGTCGAGTTCTTTTCAAGTGGAAGGGACTAATAAAAGATTGAACCCATAAGGATTTGTTTATGTTGTGCTCAACCTATTAGGACTTGGTTCTGTTGTCATGTACTTATTAGAATTATTTTATTTTATTTTAATTTTCCTAGTTAGGCAGGTTTTCTTGTCCAATAAGAAAAAGAAATAAGTTAACTTTAAAAAAGAATTTCAATCAATCCTTTTCACAGTAGAATTAGGACTCTCATGTGCCACTTTATGGGTATAAAAGGGAGGGTTAACAAATTTTTTAGGGAACCAAAACATTACCTTTGATGAAAGCTTCTGTAGGAAACTTTCCTTAGAGAAACTGTCTTTCTCTTATTGATTAAATCCTAAGTTTTATGCTTGTATTTGGTTCAAAGATTAACCTAAAATCTCTACTTAACTACTTCCATTGTGTTAGAATGACATGATACTAAATAAGGTCCTCATATATTCCTAATTTGAAGGACACCAAGCACCTTCAAGTAACTAGTATAGTACTATCATCTACCTAAGCAACTTTGTAAGGATTTGGATGTTTCTTTGTGAGTAAATTCAATCGTTTCAACATGTCCTCTGATACCACATTCATTCTACTTCCTCCATCAATGATAAGCTTGCATACTTTATCTCTGCCTATAACTTAATTGAAGAAAATAGCATTACGGAGTTATTCTTCTTGCTCTTCCACTTTAAAGGGTCGTATGTTTTAAAGGATCACATACGCAGCGGAAACAAAAATTGCATTCTTAAATTCATTTATTGTATATTCATACTAATAATTAGAATAAAAAAAAACAAATACCTAGAATTTGTGAGGATTAATCGGTAATGAACTTCAACGTCCTGCTTTCAACACTTAATATGGCTATGGAGGATTTTGAAGAACTCTTTCTTCAAGAATGAAACAAAAATATTTTGCCTCTTTCTCTCTTGTTTTTATTTTAAAAGTAGAGAACACAAAAGAAGTTTAAAACTCCTTTCGTCCTTTGTCTCTTCTCTTCGTTATTTCAACGTACTAAAGTGAAAGAGCATTAATGCTTACTCTCTTCCCCAACTTTATTTCAATGTAATAAAGTGAAAAAGTATGGATGCTTACTCTCTTCCTCAATGTTATTTCAACATAATAAAGTGAAGAGTATGAATTCTTACTCTCTTCTCTTTGTAAGTCTTTGAACGTTAAATTATAAGAGTCACCTCTTCTCTTCGTTTCTTACATGTACAAAAACTATCAAAGACTAACTTCTTCTATTCATTTTGTTTTAAACATAAAAACCAAAAGACCACCAAAGGCAAGGTCACCATCCGACGCCTTCTTTGACATTTTGATTAACTTATTTTTTTAATTATTATTATTATTATTATTTATAAAAGGAAATAAAATAAAACTATTTTATTTTATTCCTTTATTTCGCACAAGAGAGTTTCCAATATTAATTATATTCTCTGTGCTAGCAAAAACATAATAAACATAGAAAATATAATTAATATGTCATATAGATTATTTAATAAATTATCTCATAATAAATTAAATAATCATAAACAGGAAATATTACACTCATAAGAGCATGACCACATAAGTTCATCACTAAGCTGGTAATAATTAATCCAATTAATTACTAAACAAGTTTGGCATCTAAAAACACTATATATTTAATATGTCATATAGATTATTCAATAAATTTTCTCGTAATAAATTAAATAATCATAAACATGAAATATTACACTCGTAAGTGTGTGACCACATAGGTTCATCACTAAGCTGGTAATAATTAATCCAATTAATTACTAATAAAGGTTGGCATCTAACAATATTCCTCAATGACTAGATTGTATAAAGTAACAACCATACAAAGATGGAACCCGGTTAAGGATAATTTCTTGTTACCTTCCATCATTACAACTCTGAATTATCCTAAGGTATGGTTTAACTATCAAACCCTATTAGATAATCAACTATGTTACATGTTGATCATTAATGATTGGTGAATGAATTAAGAAACTCCTTTCCTCATTCATTCAATCACCCTAGCCAAGGTCTTGAAACAATCACTAAGATCAATGACAACATAGAGCTCAAACTCATTACGTAGAGTCGATGGATCCTATCTTGATACACCACTAATCAGATAAGTACTTAATTATATCCAATGACCAATCAACTAGCATGTTTACACACTAAGTGTCTAACATCAAAACTTAATAAGTGATCTATTGATTATTATGATGATTTCAGGTCAAAGGAAAAATATACATTTAAATCCTTATAAGAATATCCCATTTGACAGCTTATAGGTAATATTAACCATTGGGAATTCTCAGTTTGGTCAGTTCAATGATTATATCCCCATATGCATCATCTATATATACAACTTAGTAAATGAGAAATACTAATATCCATCCAATGAATACTATTTCATACATATTGATCTAACCAAATCATTAAAGTCCTTATTTGATGAGCCCACGATCAAAAACACTTTTAGATTAAACCCTAAAGACTTGACTCTCATTATCATAATCTCCATTATGATGTCAAGTGTATAAATTTAATAAAGGACTTATCATATTAAGATAAAAGCAATAAACATAATATGATAATATAATCATTTTCCATGTTATTAAACAAAGTTAATAATCTCAAAACAAAGGTGTTAAATCTATTACATAACGATTGGGCCATGGGCATAATTCCAACAATCTCCCACTTGACCTAGATTCAATCAGTCATGAACTTCAATCCTATTTTCCACTTGTTCTTATCAAACTCTTTGAACCAAGGGCCTTAGTGAAGGGAGCTGCAGCATTCTCCTTTCCTTCAACCTTTTGAATTTGAACATCCTCACACTCGATAATTTCTTTAATCAGATGAAACTTTCACATAACATGATTGGATCTTTGGTGTGACCTTGTTTCCTTAGCTTGTGCAATAGCGCCGGTATTATCCCACAATAAAGGAACAACTTCCCTTATCGAAGGAATCACACCAAGTTCAGTTAAGAACTTTTTCATCCAAACAGCTTCCTTAGTTGCATTGCATGTAGCTATGTATTCTGCTTTAATAACTGAATCAGCTATAGTAGTTTGCCTGAAATTTTCAACTCACTACTCCTTCATTCAAGGTGAAAATATAACCAGAGGTAGATTTGCTATCATCCTTATCTCTTGCAAAGCTAGCATTAGTATAGCCTATTAGCTTTAATTCATAATCTTTGTATATAAGGAATTGGTCTTTAGTTCTTCTCAAGTACTTAAGGATGGTTTTAACCACTTTCCAATGTTCCTCACCTTGATTACCTTGATACCTACTTGCTAATCCTAGCATGTAGGCTATACCGGGCCTTGTACATATCATGGAATACATGATAGGTCCCATTGCGCTGTTATATGGGACCCTACTCATGTGTTGTCTTTCTTCTAGGGTTTTAGGACAATTCTCCCTACTAAGAGAAATTCCAATGCCTATCGGTAGATAACCTTTTCTAGAATTTTCCATGTAATATTTTTTTAAGATAGTATCAATGTACATGGATTGGGAGAGCCCTAGCAACTTTCTTGATCTATCTCTATAGATCTTGATTCCAAAAATGTAAGCTGCTTCTCCCAAATCCTTCATGGAGAACTGTTCAGATAACTGAATCTTTGTCTCTTACATGTCCGGTACATTATTTCCCATTAGCAATATGTCATCTACATATAGCACTAGGAAAATAATTATCCTCCCACTAACCTTTTTGTACACAGAAGGCTCTTCTTCGCATCTAAAAAAATCGAACTTTGCGATTGTTGTATTGAAGTGAATATTCCAATTTTGTGAAGCTTGCTTCAATCCATAAATGGATCTTTATAGTTTACAAACTTTATTAGGAGCAGATGGGAGTGTGAAATCTTCAGGTTGATTCATATAGACATCTTCCTTGAGCTCTCCATTAAGAAAAGTTTTTTTTCCAAATCCATTTTCCATATCTTATAATCATAATATGCAGCTATAACAAGTAGAATCTAAATAGATTTTAGCATTGCCACATGGGGAAAAGTTTCATCATAATCAATACCTTCCTTTTGATTATATCTTTTGACTACAAGATGGACTTTATAGGTTTTAGCCTTCTTGTCTGGTCCAATCTTTTTCTTAAATACCCATTTACATCCTATGGGTTTTATATCCTTTGAGGGATCAACCAAAGTCCATACTTTATTGATTCTCATGGATTCTAACTCGGATTCCATAGCCTTAAACCACTTCTCATTATGTGGACTTGCCATAACCTCTTCATAAGTCTTAAGGTCATCATCAATATGTGGGATATCATCAATATGATTATCCTCATCACCTTGCACCATTCAGTTTAATCTATTTGGTGCACGATCATCCCTGGTAGAACTTCTAAGAGGCTCATATTCAATAGGCTCTTCCTCTACTTGATCTTATTACTACACTAGTTCCTAGACAAGTTCATTAACCAGTTTGTTCTCTTTGATGGTTGAGGCTGGTACCTTTTGTGTCAACATCAAGACATCAAGTAAAGGTTGTTCAATATGCATCTGATACTCTTGAGCTTGTGTTGACTCGTCAAAATCTTAAATTCCATCAAGATCTATTTCTATACCATGACTTCCTCCATTAAGGAGCTCCCTTTCTAAAAAGTTTGAATTTTTGGCCACAAACACTTTGTGTTCAAAAGGGTGATAGAAATAGTATCTCATAGTTTCCTTAGGATAGCCAACTAATCTACACTTGTCAGACCTCACTTCAAGCTTATCTGGCAACAATCTCTTGACATAAGCTGGAAAACCCCAAACCTTCAAATGTTTTAGGTTAGGCTTACATCCTTTCCACATCTCATATAGAGTTTTAGTGATTACTTTAGTGGAAACTTTGTTTAATAAATAGGCAATGGCTTCTAAAGCATATCCCCATAGGAAGATAGGAAGATCAGTGAACCCCATCATGATAACACCATATCCAATAAAGTTCGATTTCTCCTTTCCAAAACACCATTAGGTTATGGTATTCCTAGAGAAGTCCACTGAGACAGATTCCATCTTGCTTTAGATAATCAACAAAATCATCACTAAGATACTCACTGCCACAGTCAGATCTTAGTGTCTTTATACTCTTACCAGTTTGTTTTTCAACTTCACTACAAAATCATTTGAACATCTCAAATGATTCAGACTTGTGTTTCATAAGATACACAATTCCATATCTTAATATATCATCAGTGCAGGTGATAAAATAAGAATAACCACCTTTAGCATGAACTTTCATAGGCCTACATACATCAGTATGTATGAGTCATATAAGTTCACTAGCTCTCTTTCCAGTTCCAGTAAAAGGAGATTTGGTCATTTTACCTTTGAGACAAGATTCACAAGTTTATTATGATTCATATTCATATTAACCAAGGCATCCTTCCTTGTGCAACTTGTTTACTCTTTTCTTACCAATGTGACCAAGTCTACAATGCCAAAGGTAAGTTTGATTTGCTTAATTATCTCTCTTCCTTTTTTGACCAGAAACATTCATAATTGAATAAAAAAGTATTTCAGGTAAAAGATAAATGTCATTTTGTAAATAACCACTTATATATAATTCATCACCATGAAATATATTACAGTGGTTATTCTTAAAGATTGTATGAAATCCACGTTTGACTAATGACAAAATGGAAACAATGTTCAAAACAAAATTAGGAACACAATAACAATCTTCTAACAACAAAGTCTTTTATGTAGGCATAACAAAAGAAATAGTTCCTACAGCTAGGGCAGCAACACTTTCTCCATTCCTAACTTGTAGCTTGACTTCTCCCTTCTTCAATCTCCTACTGATTCTTAAACCCTGCAACATATTGCAGATGTTAAAGCTACTACTAGTATCCAGTACCCATTTGATAGAGTCAATAGTAGTTAAAGAAATCATGAAAACATTTTTCATAAATGTCCCGCCTTGTTTCTTGCCTTTCAAAGTGGCCAAATACTCTAGGCGATTCTACTTCCAGTGTCCCTTCTTTGTACAGAAAAAACATTCAACGTCCTTTTAGTCAACTTTCTTCTCCTTACCCTCGGATTTGTTCCAAACACCCTTAGGTGCAAGATGATTTTTCTTAAGCTTCTTCTTGCCCTTCTACTTGCGCTTAGAAGAGTTACCAACCAGATTCATAGACTTGACACTTTCACCTTCTCAGACAATGCTACTTGATTTTCATAATTGATTAATAAGTTGAGCATTTCATGAAGATCACAATCCCTCTTGTTCATGTTAAAATTAATAATGAATGGTGAAAATTATCAGTAAGAGACTGTAAGATCAAATCTTGTGACAGATCTTTCCCTAGTGAACGCCCTAACTTCTCAATTTGTTCTATAAGATCAATCATCTTAAGAACATAGGATCCCACAGGAGATTTGGGCTTTAGTCTAGACTTGAATAGGGAGTTAGGTAAATGGTATCTAGTAGTCCTACTTTGTGACCCATAAAATCTTCTGAAGATGCTCAATGATCTATAGAGGATTCATACCTGCATGTTGCCTTTGGAGTTCATAACTCATTGATGCCATAATAATGCACTTGGCATTAGTGCTTTGTTCATCGTACTTAAAATATGCATCCAATGCATTAGCATCATCAACTTCCTTAGGATGCGCTTCCTTCACGGATTTATCAATCACATCGATAAGTTTTTTGTGCATGAGAACAATTCTCAAATTGTGGTACCAATCATCAAAATTGTTACCAGGTAGCTTGCTAGCATCAAGAATGCTTCGCAGTGATATGGTAGAAATTTTGAGACATCTAATATATAAAAAACACCAAAATAAGAAGACAATCATATATCATTAAGGCATGGACTTTTATCTAAATGTTATAAAATCTTTAAAACATGAATGAGCCCCTTGGTTGCCAAGTTGTTACTCATTCATAATTAAAGAGTGATAAATTACCTATTTTATCATATAAAATTTATAATAAGCTCAATATTATATAGCCCCCTGGTTTTTAGGTCGTTCCTATTAGTATAGTCAAGTTTATCCATCTAAGTGACAGAGAATTAATTAATATTATACTCCCTAAATAGTCTAGGCCAAAAGTATAAGATTAAGTAATTTTTCCTCACACATGCATCATATGTAATAAAAAAATATTATTTATCCCTGAACTATAAGTCACCTGGATATCAGGTCATACTTTGTAAATAAAAATAAATAATATGATCTACTTAGGTGGAAAATCCTTTTTCATAAAATATCATACATTATATCAAAATAAACTCAATAATTTTAAAGGGTTAAGATTTCATGTTATTAAAATAGTTTTAATAAAACTAGTGATCATATCACTTTGTCAAACAACATTCATACAAGAAACATTTAATGTAAGAATGTATGTAATTCATAACAAATGCATTGTTGTGCATCAAGATAATGAGTTTTCCACGCACATCTTTGAAAGATAACATCTGGAATTTGCTTTTAATGAGGTTGTTGTGCATATAGTGGAAATATAACATCTGGAATTTGCTTTTAATGAGTTTCCCATGCACATATGGAAAGATAACATCTATAAAACCTTTTTTAACCAAATGATTTTAAAAACTTTGTAATAAACTATGCACACAAAATCACATGCAGCGCGTTTTATGATAATAATTATCAAAAAAAGTCTGTTAGAAAAAACTTTTCCCATTTCTTTTAAAACTGTGTTTTGTGAAACCAAGATAATCTCATGCATATTAAATGAACATCTTCCATAGGTTAAAACAAGGAATGCAACAAAATATGCAAATCATAACATTGGCATTTTTCAAGTATGATGTGAATGCAAACCTAGCTTTGACACTAATTGAAGGATCGAATATGCTGTGGAAACAAAAATTGCTATCCTAAATTCATTTATTGCGTATTCATACTAATAATTAGAACATGCAAAAAACAAATACCTGGAATTTTTTAGGATTAATCAATAAGGAACTTTGAAAATACAAAGTCTCTATGCACTCCACACCGAGAAATACGACCCGCTTTCAGTACTTGATATGGCGATAGAGGATTTTGAAGTACTCTTTCTTCAAGAATGGAATAAAAAGATTTTGTCTCTTTCTCTCTTGTTTTTATTTTAAACACAGAAAACACAAAAGAAATTTAAAACCCCTTTCTTCCTTTGTCTCTTCTCTTCGTCATTTCAACATAATAAAATGAAAGAGTATGGATGCTTACTCTCTTCCTCAACATTATTGCAACGTAATAAAGTGAAAGAGTATGGATGCTTACTCTCTTCCTCAACGTTATTTCAACGTAATAAAGTGAAAGAGTATGGATTCTTACTCTTTTCTCTTCATAAGTCTTTAAGCATTAAAATATAAGTCACTTCTTGTCTTCATTTCTTACACGTACAAAAACTATCAATGACTAACTTCTTCTATTTATTTTGTTTTAAATTTAAAAACCAAAAGACCATTAAAGGCAAGGTCACCATCCGACACCTTCTTTGCCATTTTTATTAACTTCTCCTTTTATTATTATTATTATTGTTATTATTATTATTATTATTATTATTATTATTATTATTATTATTATTATTATTATTAT
>JAOSBN010107128.1:0-10993 GCA_027563595.1 Erythroxylum suave
AAATTTCTATCAATCCATCAAATAAATCCTCCTAAACTCGACATAATAGTAAACTCCAATTACCATGAGTTATCTAACAATACCACAAAATTTATTCGAATCATGCTTACAAAAAAAATAATAGTTCGGGGCCCAACACTACTAGTGCTAGATTAATCACCAATCTCTATAAAACATCTACAAATGATGATATCACTATAAACTCTTTATTTTAGTGTATGTTCCCTGATGCATATTTCAATTAATAATTCCAACATACAGACATTGGATTGATACTTGATAGGTGTGAATTAGTACATGTTTTTATAGGTAGTTGGCATGTGTTTTCGAGCATAATTGTTGTTTATTGTTCTAGTTTAGGATTCATTTTGTATGTTTTCATTAAGTTTGATTTCCATTGTTATTCTTGTGTGTTTGATGCTAATTGAGGGTAGGAATTGACTATTTTTATGTAGGAATGAAGAGATAGTAACTTGGAGGTTGAACTAGAGATCAAAGAGGAGAAGAAAAGAGGAGTGCATCTGTGACCCATTCTCACGATCATGAGAATCATGCAAATTCCCACGGGCTTGGGAATTATAATTCAAGACTTAATACGGAGCTTCATTAAACCTAGAGTTTTTGGACTATTTAAGCATCATTAAGCCTCCATCTTCAAGGGGGATGACACCCTTCTATAGAAATACCATCCTTGAGTGAAGAACATATGTTTGGAACCTTGAGGAAGGAATGAAGACAAGGATCATCATCAAGATTGGGCAAAATAGCACTTCAACACCAAAATTCCAGATTTTGGAAAAGAAGAGGAGTGTTTATATTTAATTTTTTTTCACTTTGATTTCTTCTATTCTTTGTAAAGATGGTTTATTTGAATGTTGATGATGCTATGGAGACCATGTTAGGCTTATTTCATTTTAGGAATTGCTTTTGAACTATTTTGTAGAACTCATATTTTATTGAATTGAATGAAGTTGTCTTTAGTGATTTTTGTTTTTAATTATTATCTTGCAACAAATTGAGAGAGTGAGTAGGGTTAAATTTATGTAGGATTGTACAATGAGAGTTGGAAACCTATAGACTACCAATCATCACGTTAATTGAATAGTTAGAAGAAAGATTTTGGCTATTCAATTTATCTCCCATAGGATAGTTTAATAACTAGTTGAATCGGTCGAGTCATTGGGTAGGTTAAGAGATTGTCTAGTTGATTCCCATCAATTTAATTAGGGACAAATAGTTACACCTTGAGAGAGGGTAATTAGCACATTCAAAAATCTCGGGTGAGACATAATTTGATCAATAAAATAGGGGGAGACAAAATAGGAAAAAGTAATCTCTAGTCTTTAGATTCTTGAATTTTGATTTTTTTGCAATTGTGGTATCGTTCTTCTTTCGTTGTTAATATTTTAGTTTTAATTCAATTTTCCAGATTATTTGCATCTAACAATTTTGTTTCTTAAACAAAGTTGTGTCTAAACTAAACAGTGTCTGGGCATTAATCCCTGTTGGATCGATATCCATTATTTTTAACTACAAGTCACGACCTGTTCACTTGCAGTTTTTTAGGGTAAAATAAGTAGATAGGTTTTACTATCAACAAGTTTTTGGCACTGTTTCTGGGGATTGATTGTTGAGCATTTTGTTTAATTTAGATTACTTTTGATTTAAGAGTTTTTGATACTTTTCCTTGTGTATTTATAGATGCATAAACATAAGGAACACGCAAAGATCAAAGGAATTTGGTAACACATCAAGACATCTTAGAATGAGGAATGAGACATCTAAAGAGATAGATGCCAAGAAGAAATAGAAAGAATGATGGAAGATAATTATTATAGGGAACAAGGAACTTTTGCAAATTACAATGCGGTGCAGTATGGTTAAGGAAATACTGATTCTTATTGGAACACGTACATTGGAGGATGGAAAAACCACCCAAATTTTTATTGGTTCAATAATGTAAGTATTCACAAGGACACTAAGACCAATTTGAAATTTAGCAAGATTGAATTGGAGTGATGGAGAGCAAGTTGTACAAGTTTATGGAGATGTTTTGTTCCAAATTAACAGATATGGAAGAGAACCAAAAGTGGATGTTTTCCAACCGAAAAGACTAGAAAAGAAATTCAATCAAGTTTTGGAAAATCATGCTGTTTCTATTCACAACCTGAAGATTCAAGTAACACAGCTCTCCCATGAATTTTCTAAGAGAAGTGTGGAAAACTTTCTGAACAATATGGAATTATATCAGCGAGAGCATTATGAGGCTATCACATTTAGAAATGGGGAAGAACAAGAAGAACTAATGGAAGACCATGCTAAACTTTACCTTATAGAAGACCAAGAAATAAAAAAAAAAGGATGAAGAAAAAGATGGAAACGCCTCACACTGTCTGCCAAATCTTAGTACACCATGCTTAAACATAAAAAAATCTTAGGTAGATGTCTATGGAAAGAACCTTATCCTTTGGACTGGTGATGATGATGAGACATTCAACGTAAATGATGTATTCAAGAATCTGATGGATAACAGCTCATTTAGAATAATTGATGTGTTCAAATCTTCTAAAGAATAAATGGACAAAGAACAACTGACAACAAACATCGAGTTTGAAGAAGCTATGAAAGTCTCAGTTGATGAAGTGGAAGAAGTAGAGGAGAAGAAGGTAATTAAGGAAGAAAGAGAGAAACTCATCTTCGTACGTGACAAATTGTTGGATTCAAAGGGAGAACAGTTTGTCGATGGAAAGGACATCGATGAAATTAATTGGTTTTCTTAAATTTACCAATATTTTCCTTCTGTTCATTTTGCAATTTGTAGCTTACTTATAGGCTACAAAATTGATGTTGAACGAAAAAGGTAGAAGCAAGCCACTTATAATTGATCCTAGCTGAATTTCCAAGGAAGAGCGTCAAGCTTCCGATAAGGAAGTGCTACATGGGAGGCAATCTATAGAACTCTATTTCTTTTTGACTGTTTTGTTTATTTATTCGATTGATTCTTTAATTATGATCATGTTTGAATTGGGTTTGATTGATGTTTATGTTGATTTTATGTGAATTTCGACTTGTTTCTTTTCAAATTTCTTGTTGATGATATTATCTTCATGTGTTTGTAAGTTTTGGGATCATGGAGAATACATATAAGCTTGGAAGAAGGTTTAAAATTGTAGGATCACCAATTTCCATGTTCGTGGGAATTGTGGTGATTCCCACGAGCATGGGAAATCTCTCCATAAACTTTCTAGAGAGTAATCCCATGATAATGGGAATTGTGGGAATTCCCACAATCTTGGGATTTCCATTCAAGAGGTAAATTTAAACTTCCTTCCCCTTTCTTCTCTCACCCATTCTTAAAAAAATCACTCCCTCTCTCTTTAACCCATGACATTCTCTCTTCCCACTCTCTAACACTCTTCATTTTGCTCTAGATTCTTGGTATTTTCTTTCTCCATTCTTTTTAATTTTACAATCCTTTCATCTTTTCTTGCACCAATCATTAAAAAACACAAGGATTTCGGTAATATTTTGCTCACTCTCTCTCTAAAATACGAATATCACTCTCTCACTCTCTCTCATTTTTACAAATTTTTTTCTCATAATGGCACCACTAAGGATGATTATGGCTAGGAAACCGATCGATGAACTCTGACTTCAAGTTTCTGATGAAGGTAAAACCAACTTAGTGGGAACTTAGGGCTCCATTTCTGATTTACCCAGAAGAAGAAGGTATGCATTTTAGTGACTTTAGGAATAAAGAAATAGTCACTCCTAAGTATTTTGATTTTGAACTATAGGAGAACATAAGAGTGATACGACAACTTGAACAATTAGTTGCAAACGTAGGATGGAATAGATTTGTTTGGTGCGATGTACCTATTTATGCCACCATAATTTTAGAGTTTTTTACAAGAGTGACGGTACACCTAAAATGGATGTGTTTTGATTTAGGTTAGCTGGAAGTGTCTTTAAACTTGATTATCTTATCATGCTAAAATGTTCAATTTTTTGAATGCAAAAATTGTAGATGGTCACGCTGATTTCGATATTGATGCTTATTGAAACACTCTCATAGGTGAAAAACATTTTGATTCATGTAATGCACCAAATTCTTTAATTCAGAGTGCTGAACATCTCCTTTTACACAAATTTATATGCCTGACTATGTTTAATAAAACATAATTCAATAAATGCTTAACCAAAGAACTTTTCTTTTTATGGTGCATAGATCAAAAGCTTAAAATCAACACACCTTATAGGATCTTTCGATCACTAATGAGTGTGGTTAATAAAAAGAGTTTGTCTTTTGGGATGTCTCACATTACTTTTTCTTTGGGTGTGTTTTACAATGTTAATATGGAGAATTTGCATGCTACTCCCCACGATATGATTGACATAGCCTATTTGAGACGCTATGAGATTGTCAAGGTCTAATCCATGGAACTATACAATCTCAGATGCCCACTATAGTGAGGAGTAGGAGGGGCACCGGTACAGTTGTAAACCAACCCTCCACTTCGAGCATAGCCCCACAGCCAGAGGAGGAAGTAGTAGTGGAGAACTAGCGACGGTTAACTGATATCAACCAATTCTCAACCAAATAGCTACAAGCCATCAATAGATGACAACCCAACTCGATGAACTTGACATAAAAATGCAGAAGGTTCATAAGGAGTAATGAATCTTAAAGAGAAGGTTCTTCAACTTCTATCAAAGAAAATCAACGTCACCACCCTCATTTGAAGAAGATTTTTGTACCTTTTAACTTTTAAATATTATCATTTCTTTTGCGTGATTGCATTTCATTTCATGTCTATTAATGGTTTCATATCATTTGTGTGTGTTATGTCTTTTGTTTGGTTGTAATTTCCTTAATTTTTGTTTGAATTCATTTTCTTTTGTTTTGTTTGATATCATTTGTTTGTTTCAATTTCTTTTGTTGGATGTGTTATCATTTTTTAATTAGTTTGATGGCATTTTCCCTTATGTGAATATTGAATTGTCACATTGAGGATAATGTGAAATTTAAGTGTGAGGAGGTGTCATCGACTTTCTTAATTGCATTGTGTGCACTGTGTTGAATATGATGCATGTTTAGGCATATTATGTGCCTTGTATCAACAACAGTGCTTTGTGTTAGCAATGGAACCATATTTGATTCACTCTAATAAATATTGACATGAGATTCTATCATGTTAGTTGGAATTAGATTCAGTGCATGCTTGAACTCAGATTAGGCTACTTAAGTAGAAAGAGAACCCTATAGAGTGATGAAAAGTAGTTGGTTACATAAGCTTAGACACAAATTGACATTTGAGCAATGAGGTAGTGTAGAGATGCATAATGAGTTTTCATTTGAGCTAAAGTAAGGATTGAGCTATATGACTCCATCTATATAGTCATTTATTTCTTTTTTGAGTGTTACTTCCTTAGGTTACTACCTTCAGAACTTGCTTTGAATCTGTTTGAGTCTACTGGATGCGTGCTTAATAGGGATGATTTAGGCCCTTTTTGTGTTAACCTTTGGCGTAAATGACCTACCTGTTGATTATCCCTTGCTACCCCCTTGAGCCTTAACCTTTTGTTTCTTGAAAACAACCAAAAATTTTAAACTTTAAACCCCATTATCCTACCCTTTCACAAGCTTAGTAAAATATAAATTAGTTGGGATTGAGTGAAATTTTTACCGAGGTAAGTTGAGTATATCTCTGCCTATGGACTATATTGTATACAGTGCTAGTTTTGATTCATAGTTCTTTCATGTATGAAGAAAAAGAAAAAAATGAAAAATGAAAAAAATGAAAAAGAAAAGAAAAGAAAAAGGAAGAACAATCGAGTAGCATAAATGAGTGCAGAGTACTACATTAGTTATGTTTGGATATCTCATAATCATGTTTTAATATCTCATTTTATTTTCTTTTTACTATACTTATGCTTGTGCATAACCTCTTTCCCTTCTCTTGACCCACCTTAACCTTTACCACATTTCAACCTTAAACAAGTCCTTTTGATCTATTTATGCATGCAATCATTTTAGACGAGAATTGGTGTATTAGCAAACCTACAGTAGTGTAGTTTCTTGTAATAAGTTTGAACGAAACACTAACACTTAAACATTTGAGAGAAATGAGTGAAGACTATGAGGAAAATTCATTTGTGCATCTTTACTTATCTTTGAGTCATAATGCCAATTATGAGTTTGCTTATGTACATCAATGAAAAAGTAGTCATGTATGTGCATTAACTTGATATTTGAGTTGGCTTGAATTTGAGGGATTGTATGTTTTGATCTTTGTGAAAATGAAGTGACAGAATTGATTGGTTGCATTTATTTTTCTTAAGGACAAGCAAAGATCCAATTGTGGGGATTTTTATAGGTGTGCATTAGTACATGTTTTTATAGGTAATTGGCACGTGTTTTCTGGCATAATTGTTGTTTATTGTTCTATTTTAGGATTTTTTTGTATGTTTTCATCAAGTTTGATTTCCATTGTTGTTCTTGTGTGCTTGATGTTAATTGAGGGTAAGAATTGGCTATTTTTATGTAGGAAGGAAGAGGGAGCAACTTGGAGGTTGAACTAGAGATCGAAGAGGAGAAGAAAAGAGGAGTGCATCTGTGGCCCATTCCCACGATCGTGTGAATCATGCAAATTCCCATGGGTGTGGGAATTATAATTCAAGACTTAATATGGGGCTTCATTAAACCTAGGGTTTTTAGACTATTTAAGCATCATTAGGCCTCCATCTTCAAGGGAGACGACACCCCTCTATAGAAATACCATCGATGAGTGAAGAAAAAATATTTGGAACCTTAAGGAAGGAATGAAGACTAGGACCATCATCAAGATTGGGTAAAATAACACATCAACACTAAAATTTCAAATTTTTGCAAAAGAAGAGGAGTCTTTATATTTAATTTTCAGTCACTTTGATTTCTTCTAGTCTTTGTAAAGTTGGTTTATTTGAATGTTGATGATGTTATGGAGACCATGTTAGGCTGAT
This sequence comes from Erythroxylum suave, assembly GCA_027563595.1. Taxonomy (NCBI): domain Eukaryota; kingdom Viridiplantae; phylum Streptophyta; class Magnoliopsida; order Malpighiales; family Erythroxylaceae; genus Erythroxylum; species Erythroxylum suave. The sequence continues at coordinate 7,003 of JAOSBN010107128.1, forward strand.
TTCATTTTACGGATTGCTTTTGAACTATTTTTGTAGAACTCTTATTTTATTGAATTGAATGAAGTTATCTCTGATGATTGTTGTTTTTAATTGTTATCTTGTAACAAATCGAGAGAGTGAGTATGATGAAATTTATGTAGGATTGTACAACGAGAATTGGCGACCTATAGACTAGCAATCATCATGTTAATTGAATAGTTAGAAGAGAGATCTCAGTTAGTTAATTGAACACCCATAGGATAGTTTAATAATTAGTTGAATCGGTCGAGTCATTGGGTAGGTTTAGAGATAGTAAAGTTGATTCCCATCAAATCAATTAGGGACAAATCGTTACACCTTCAGAGAGGGTAATTAGTACATTCAAATATTTAAGGTGAGACATAATTCAATTGATAAAATAGGAGCAAGACAAAATAAGGAAAAAGTAATCTCTAGTCTTTAGATTCTTGAATTCCAATTTTTCTGCGATTGTGGTGTTATTCTTCATTCATCATTAATCTTTTAGTTAATTCAATTTTCCAGATTATTCACACTTTCATTTCTTAAATAAAGTTATGTCTAAACTAAATGGTGTCTGGGAATTAATCCTTGTGGAATCGATATCTGCTCTTTTTAGTTACAAGTCACGACCCGTTCACTTGCGGTTTTTGAACATAAAACAAGTAGATAGGTTTTACTGTGAAAAATATCTTGTAAAAATCTATTCCGATCATATCAAGAATTATAATGAAACACACATGAGTTCAACACCAATAATGATTATGGTTTGTAATAAATTAATGCTACGGTGTAGGTTTTAAGATTAAAGTGACGACCTACTTTATTCTTTAAAAAAATAAGTGATTCCGGATTCATTTAATAATGTCATTACTAATAGTCAACTACTATCATTCTTTGAAACTCATCAGTCCCTTAGAGTAAACTCCTTTACTTACACAGAGGTAAATCGCAACAGTATATAGTCTAAACCAGAATCATGCGACCAACTTGATTATTTGACTGTGAATCAATTAGTTTAGATGATAATGATATACATATTTCTTATACATCTCTATGTATATATATAGTACTTACAAAGGAACCTTGGTACCTTATGACTAGTTATATTATGCTCATACAAATAAAACCAAACTCTTTTGTTTTATTAATAATAAATATTTTCATTACAATATTGCGATTGGAAGAAAATTAAGTTATATGTAAATACACTTGCTTTCCAAGGAACTATATTTCTAGGGCACTACATACACTTGCACTAGACAGATATTCCGTCTAGTGCAAAGCATAACATACATTAAAATTCCAACTGCTGAAGCATGTGGAATTTTGCATATGCATTTGATCTCCTTTTTGGTCTTAGGTGTTGCTCCTTTGAAAGTTTGATTCCATGTCTGGTAGGTGTGAAACCCGTTTTGGAATCCTGCATGGCAGACTTATTAAGCATGTTCTCAATGTAGGCTAGTTGAGACAAGGCTATCTGCTTATTCTTACGATACCTTATAAGCTTGATCCATAAAACATAGTTAGCCTCTCCCAAATATTTCATTAAGAACTATTCATTCAACTATCCCTTGATTGTAGATAACATTCCTACATCATTCCCAATGGGCAGAATGTCATCGACATATAGAATTAGGAAAGTAACCTTACCTTCTTGTATCCTTTTATAAACACAAGGCTCATCTAGGTTTTGTATGAATCCATAGGTTTTGATAGCCTTATCAAACCTAATGTTCCAAATCCTAGATGCTTACTTAAGTCCATAAATGTAACACCCCATTACTATAAATTACATAGCGGAACACCCTATGGATATTCTAGTATAGAATCTATAATAATGATGTGTTAACTATCTCTCCTTCATTTTATAACATGGCAACATATCTAACTTAGTCATGGAATAAACTATTGTATATAAAAATCCCCAAAATTTAAAACCAAATTCCAAACTATATTCCTCATTTCATTTCATAAATTTGAACGTATTTACATTGTAGCTTTAAAATATCCATACATGTACATCATCATTTTGTAATACAAAATATGCTACATGAAAGAGGAAATTACACAAAAGTCTATCTAATCTTTCGAATCCCAGCTGACTGACCTTTGAGCTATTTCTTCTTCTTCCCAAAAGTACAAGACTATACTTCTTGTAGCGTGTCTCAGTGGCTAAAGTCCTCTCCCGGTCTTGAAATGTCAACGTGTAATTTTGGTTGAGTTTTGCAAACTCCATGAGGTAACCATCATCAATGGTTCACTCAATTCAGGCATCACATCAATACATGTAACATATTTTTCACAACTTTGTATATTCATTAAATATCACCTTTCTCTTTTAGAACAATCATAATGGTCATTTCATTAATGTAAAATACATATATCAAATATAAATGCAATGTACGTGACTTAGTTTCATTTGTTACTTTGTTGTGATCAAGTACCTTTTTACTAGCTTATATCCCTTTGTAGATACCGAGCTATATCAATTAATGTGTCATATCCCTTAGTGGATACTGGGTACATGCATAATTGAACTAAAGGCACTTATAAAGTTCTGAGCTTTAAGTTCTTTTACTGGCGACTCCGGTCACAACTACCTTATCTTTCATGTATTCATGAAATGAAATGCATCTCCCACATTCATTTAATCATTGTTTTTAATTAGTCACATTCACAATGACAACACAATCATCTTTGGACCTTAGTCCGACATTCAATAAAATTTTGGAGTAACATTTATGTCTTTACATTCACAGGTGAGGAGCACTTCAAATATCACATTCATTCATTAGAAACCTCGGACCTTCATTGTCTAGAATCTATACAATCAATTTCACATTCATAAGTTATTTTAAACACAATCTAACACAACAATTAATTAAGTGAGACCATTTAGGTTACTCACAGATTGCTTTTGAAGTTAATGCCTGGAAGTTCCAGCAATGTCTGGATGTTAACATTCCAATTGCTCCTCTATATCAAGCAATACACACATATCATACTTTTGCACCATTATAACTATTTGTTAATGCACATGTATGTATATGAAATATGCATAATGCATGTTCAATGACAATCCTAGGTATCGTTCTATTATTCTCATCACATAAATATTCATATTTCCAAACTCACGTCAGTATCATTTATACTCATTGTTTATACCTCAATAAAACCATAAAAAAATCAAAATTCATAACTCATTTCATCAATTCAGATTTTTCCTGTATATACGTTCGGGTCTACTGTTCATGATCAATCTGACCATGAAAATGAAGTAATTTGGCAATCTTTTCTTCTAGAAAATTGCTATCTTATCTTTTAAGTTTCTAATGACTCTAAAATCATTCAGTTCGGTTCAGTACTCTGAAGGTTATACTCCAAATACTGTAGACTAAGCACATTAGAAATTCAGCTAATGCATGATCATGCTGTCAAGTTATACAACTCCTATCTCTTAATTAAAATGTCAAAAAAATTACAAAATTTATATCATTTGAAAGCTAAGAGACTAAGCTACAACTTTTGTGAAGAATGTTTTTCTGATTCGGCCTACATCAGTATAGTTTATCCGATAACCATAGGACATAATTTCTGTCTCGGGTAGTGTTATAGCCGAAGCCAAGACTCAATTTTGAGCAAAATTTTGAAATTCTTAGAGACAGAATTAAAATTTGATATCTTCATGAAAAATGTAGCCTTACACTTCTAGTTTAGTCCTGATAAAGAATCATCTTATTTTGATAACTACAGATCAAGTTATGTGTAAAACACAAAAGCATAATAAGTGAATATGTCACAGCTACATTCTCCAGCACTCATCTTCCAATTTTCCAGATTTTATAACATCCAACCTCATGCACCTAACATGTTGATTGAGCCAAGTTTATATTATAAATTGGCTGCATTTTCACAGCTGCTATTGCATTTGTTTACTCCTAGTTGATGATTTTTGTGCTTAAATTGGTTCCTCATACATAGTTCTTTCAAT
>JAOSBN010107139.1:0-10992 GCA_027563595.1 Erythroxylum suave
TTATTATTATTATTATTATTATTATTATTATTATTATTATTATTCTTGTTGTTGTTGTTGTTGTTGTTGTTATTGTTGTTGTTGTTGACTAGTAAAGCTACTGAAGTTGAAAGACCTCAAATTATGAATGAATGTGACAATTAAAGGTTGACAAACTCATACTAAATCCTAATTAAACTGCATATTTATCCAAAGACCCCAATTCACTAATTTTGCTCTAATGATTCTAAACAACCTAGTAGACTATGTTAAAAATTAAATCAATTCCAATTCATCTTCGCCATTGACACATTGACACAATTCACAAAATACAACCTAACAACTGCCATACCATATACAAAATCACTTACAAAGTAAAACACATAACCCCTTCCTACACTTGAACAACACTTTGTCCATAATGTGAGAAGGGAACAACAAAAACCAATAAGGAAAGAAGAAACATAAATTGAAGTAAACAAAAAACAAAATTAAAAATAAAAATGAGAATTAATTTAAAAGATAAAGAGGGTTAGACAAAGTTTCATGAAGATGGAGGTGGTGATGGTGTTAGAGGTGGTAAATGGATGCCATGAGCCTCAAAATATTGATGGATATGATGTATATCACAGCTTTGACGTTGTTGAGCTTGGGCCATCTCCCTCATCATTCTGGAGTTCTCCGCAAGTGTATTTGCAATCACCTTGTTGTTTACGAAGATTATGTCCAGAATTGTCTTCCAGCCTACTTCTTCTACCTCTTCTTTATCCTCAGACTCTTCACTAGTTGAATCCTCTTTTGCCTGCTGAGGTGGTGCTGTACTCGAACTCGCCTAACTTGACCTAATCTTAACATGCTTCTTTTGGTTGATATCCCGAAATTCCATGTTGTCAAACTTAAGGGTCTCAGCGGACCATAAATGGTGATGGTTTAGGAAGTCTGGGAGATGGACAATCAACCCACTACAGTCCACGCCATAATATTTAACAATGGTATAAACTAGGTCTAAATTGTTGCTTCCCTTGGGCGAAGTAACAACAATAGCATTCAGCACGTGTGTGGAGGTGCACATTGGAATACTGTGATACATGCACCACAACATAAAGAGTTCCGTTGTAGAACACTTGTTAGTTTCTAATTTATTAAAAACTAGTCATTTGTGCAATAACAAATGTTCATAAGTCCTTATCATATTGTTATAGGCATTCTTAGCATCAAATTGCTCTATTGCAGTGAGCTCATTCCAATAGTAATAAGGATAAAAGTTATCATGCTGACCTACAATAGAGGATTTGGGGAACCCATACATATTGCATATGATTTCGATGTTCAGTTCATATTGTCATCCTCACAACTTAAACCACATTTCTTTAGAGTTCCTAGGTTCATAGGTACGGGAAGTAAAGAATTTTAAGGTGAGCTCCTAATAAATAAGAAATCGCAAATGTATGAATTTGGCCAACTAAATTCTTTAAGCTAAGTTCTCTAACCTATCGCACAATTCTAACGTATCAAGCGTTTCAAAATTAAAATATTCAGGGACTACTATTTATCTAGCATTGAGGGATTAAAAACAAATACATTCCTCCTCTATGTAGATCGGGAAGGGTGTGCCAAAGTCTACTGCTCTATTCTTTCTCCCTCGTCCTACTACTTGGTTTGGTTCCACTGATTGCTCCCACATGGCTAATTGCTTAATGCACAATATGCTGGTTTATGAAATTGGAAGAAATTTAGGAGTTTGAAAATTAGTTGAGAGATGTGAGTGTTTGAGAGTTAAAATCGTATAGAGATAAAGTGAAAATGGAAGTGAGTGAATAAGTGAAGTTAGAAATGAATACAAAGGTGGTTGAAGGGTAAAATGGTAAAATTTTTACTTTAAAAACACGTGTCTCCATTTTGCCCCGCTACAAGCCACAATCATGGCCTATAATTTTTCACCAATTTTTAATCTTTCTTCTTCTTTTTTCTTCTCCACTTCCTTTAAATCAATTCTTAATTGTTCATGGCTCTTTCATCTCTCCTTAGTTACTTCCTTGATCATCTAGTTAATGTCAACATTACTTGCCTTCTCGATTTTATTTGAAAAAATAATCCTAACTAAATAATTCACACTTTCTAGAAATAAAAGGAAATAACATCAATTTAATATTCCATGGGTTGCCTCCCATGTAGCACTTCTTTTATCGTCGGTAGCTCGATGCTCTTCGTTGCTCACGATGGTTCAATTGACTGATGCAATGGTAGTTCTGCCAGTGATCTAACAATTTGTGCATGAGCTACCATGCTCTAGATTCCACCTTCCTTGTGATTCTCATTACCTTGCCCTCTTCTTTGTGATCTCTTGTTTTTGAAGGCATTCCAGATCCTCGACATCTTTCCATTCTCCTCGAGGTTCGGTTTCCTTGATATTTGTTGGTAAATGAGAACAATAGTCCTTCTTTGACACCTTGAAGGTTACTTACTGCTTTCCTACCCTCAAAGTTAGTTCTCCCCCATCAACATCAATGATTGAACGAGCAATAACCAAGAACAGTTGTCTAAGAACCATAGGGGATTCCACATCTTCTCCAATGTCTAATATGTAGAAGCTTGTAAGAAAGATAAATTTATAAACTTATATTTGCACATCCTTAATGATCCCCTTTAGTTGATGCACTGTTTTGTTGACTGTCTTAACTAACATCTTCGTGGGTACTAACTCTCTTAACCCTAACTTCTGACTAAAGGTATAGGGCATCATATTGATACTCACACCCAAATTTGTGAATGCCCTATCTATTTTGACTCCATTAATAATACAGGGAATGTAAAAATCCCTTGGGTCCTCTTTCTTCTATGCTTTGGAGGGGTTTTTCCTCTTCTTCCATGAGTTCCTAAACCTTCTTCTAGACTTATTTCTTTAGGGTTGAGCTTCGTTTGCAGTTGTTTCATTATGTTTTCCGCCTTGTTTGATTCATCCTTCTTAGAATTTCTTGTTGCCCTACTTGACACGTACTTCCGCTAAGCGATAATAGGGTAAAGAATACTAAGTTGATGTTCTTTGATTGACTCAATCACAAGTTCACTTGGAAGGATTTCCATAACTACTTGACCTTCTCCTTTATCTCCTTCTTCCTTCACTTTTTCAGGTTCCTTATCTTTGGTCTGACTGATGGCCATGATTCTTTCTTTCAAGTTAGACTCAGTATTGCTTGGAAGAGTTCCTGCATTTCGAGTAGATATTGCTTCTATTAACTGACCTATTTAGACTTCCAGATTGTGTATTGATGAGGTATGATTCTTTGTTACTTCATCGAATTTACTTTCAAGCCTCCTGTGTGCATCCTTCATGCCTCCAATTTTATCTAAAATCTTGTCCAACTTAGATTCCATCGAGCTTGTTTTATCTTGTTAGAAGCTTACTTGTCCTTGTGGCCTAAACTATCCCCTAGCATTATTCGTCCAAGAGAAGTTAGGGTGATTCTTCCACCCAGGGTTATAGGTGTTAGACTAGAGATTGTTGCCCCCTCCTCGTCCAAATTGGGCTTCCATATAATTTACTTACTCCGAATCACTTTCCTTCATCAAGTAACAATCCACGGTATCATGGTCCCTTCCATAGAGATCACACTTGAGTTAGATGGCTTTCACCGGATTTGAAGACGAAGCTGTCATGTTGTTGAACTGTCAAGTCAAGTTGTCAATCTTCGCTTGCATTTCTGTCATTTGATCAATTGCCATAATTCCTTTTTGCTCCCTAAAAGAAGTAGTTTGCCGACTTTGCTCGTTCGTCCACAAACAGCTATTGCTTGCCATCTCCTCTATCAACTCTTCTGCTTCATAAACTGTCTTCCTCATCAAAGATACTCCTTAAGTTGCATCAATTGTGCCTCTCGTAGGTGCATTAATTCCATTATAAAATGTTTGCAATAGGAATTCCTTAGGTAATTTAGGGTGTGGGGACTTTCGTTGCAAATCCTTATATCTCTCCCACGCTTCGTAAATCGATTCCCCATCACTCTGCTGAAAATTGGTGATTTCTTTCATGATCTTAGTGGTCTTGGTCAGGGGGAAATACTTATTTAAGAAGGCACGAACTAGCTGATCCCATGTCGTGACATTAGCTAGGTTAAAAAAGTGGTACCAAGCCTTTGCTCTATCTCAAAGGGTAAAGGGGAAAAGCTGAATTCTAACCACATCTTTTGACATCTGATGGTACTGAAAGGTATCACAAATTTTGAGGAAGTTCACTAAATGTGTGTTGGGGTCTTTGTTTGTCAATATATATAACTGCACATACTGTTGAAGCATGCTCAGGAGGGCTGGTTTTATCTCAAATAAAGTTGCTTGAACGAATGGCCTAGTTACTCCTTGGTTAGCCACATTAAACCCTGGTCTTATGAAGTCCAAAAGGGTCCGTTGTTGACATCCTTGGTTCACTCTGTGGTCTTTGGTTCTAGTTGTGTGATGTCTAAATCTGCAGTTTTAGCTGCGCAACTCGAACCTCTCGTGACCATTGTATTTATGGAAGAGCACAATTTCAAAAATAGAAAAGAGAGAACAAAAAACATTTTAAAAAATAAAAACTAACTAAATGCCTTAAAGTATAGAATTAAATTAATCGCCTCCCTGGCAACGGTGCCAAAAACTTGATCACAAGTTTCCAATATGACGAAGTTTTAATAATAAACCTCGATATTCAGCAAGCGTACAGGTTGTTTGCATAGTACCTAAGGTGTCGATCCCGCGATGAGGGTTAATCTAATCCTAAAATCTAAGGTCCAAACAATTCATAAATACTCAAAATGAACAAAACTAAAACAAGAAATTATTTCAATCATGTAATTAATTTCAAGAATCAAATTCGAAAATATAAACGAATAGCAAATGCAACACCAATCAAGAGTTAACCTAAGAACTACTAATTGAGAGAAAGCGGAAACTTATATGCTTAAATGAAAACCTAACCGATTATGAATTATTGGATTACCAATTTTAGACGGTCCTAAAGTTGATTACTCTCTTTCCAGTTATAATCATTAACCCTAATTGTAAGCCCTAATTAGATTGTGGGAATTGCAATCTCTCCATTAACAATCTATCTAAAACCTAAATTAGATCTAAAGTTTTCCTAAACTATTGAAAACCTATGTAAGATCCCTCTTAACCCAAATCTACTGATTCGATTTAATTCTCGTTCTATTAAATAACTCTCGTTAGCCTAATTTAATGATTTTCACTCAGGTCACCCTTTCAGTTTATCACCGAATTATTCAAGAGCATAATTTAAATCACAAATAATCCAATAAAAAACACAGCCAATTGAAGTTCATTAAATCAAAGCTAAATGACTTGAATGTGAGTTTAGACAAGTCTCAACACTCAACAATCCTATCATTTACTGCTAAACTCAGTTCTATACAATCATAAAATTGAAACTACACCGGAAATATAATTGCAATCGATGATGGAGGCAGCAACAATGGAAAACCTCCTATTTTGGGTAGTACTTCGAGTAGGCTTCTTCTTTACATCTCTCTTCCTTCTTCTCTTTCTCAATCTCTCGATGAACTCTTTAGGGTTTCTCAATTGATGGCTGATGCAAAAGCCCCCTTCTCTTGTTCTTTAAATAACTTGGCAACCTTAGAATTTTTCTCGGGTCGGAAAGGTCTAAAAAATCTCTCAAAACTTCAAGTTTTTACTTGTTTGTGTGTTTGTTCGATGCAAGCCACAATCATGGCCTTGCATGCCACTATTGTGGACCTGATCTTAGCTTTCTGTTAAGATCGTGGGCTATGTGATAGTCTTTTGTCACAATCGTAGCGTATGGGCCACGATCGTGGGTTGGCTGCAGTGTTTTTGTCATGATTGTGGCCTATTGTGCCACAATCATGGGTCATTATTTCGGCCCAAATGTCTCCGAACTTCTCTGCTATTTGATGTTGACCTTGAAACACTAACAAACACATCAATGTACCTCAAAATATAATATTTAAGCTCAAAGCCTTGACTAACCCATAAAAACACACAAACACAATTAATTAGCAAACTCATACAATTCTAATCTAAACACATACAAAACAATTAAATTAACACTCAATTACATAGCAGACTAAGCCCTAAAACATGATGCAATTCACACTTATCAATGGCCTTATGCGATAACTCATCTATGTTAAGGAAATTTTGCAGCTCTACAATGGAAGCAATTTTAGGGTGCAAACCATCAAGAAATCTTCTCATGGTAGCTTCCATGTCCTCCTCAACATGGGCCCTAATTATGATGATCTTCATCTCTTATGTTACTTCACACTAATGGGTACTTGCCTTAATCTTTGTAGTTGCTTGAACAAGTCTCGATAGTAATGACTTGGGACAAAGCATTTTCTCATGATGGATTTCATTTCTTTCCATGAGTGGATTGGTCTTTCAAGATTCTGCCTTCTAACTAATAGTAATTGATCCCACCAAATACTAGCATAATCATAAATTTCAACATCAACAAGTTTTTTTCTTATTCTCTTCTGTATATTTATGACACTCAAATATATGTTCTATTTTCGTCTCCCACTCTAAATGCAGTTCAGGATCTTTTTTCCTTGAAAAGAAGGGATTTTCAATTTAATGTTATCAAGAGTTTGTTTGCCTTTCCTAGTGTTGGGGCCTTCATCCTCGGATTGCACATCTTCATTTTCTTCATGGGACATCCTTTTAGGACCTTTGGAGTTTGATGTGGATTGGATATCATGCAATCTAGCCTTCAACCTTAAGAATTGATCTTGCACAACCTTCATAAAGACTATGGGATCTTGTTTATTTGACTCATCTTCTTGAGGTTATAAACTGCAAAATGTTATTAGACAAAAAACAATATGGACCTCACACTCAACCTCACGTGTATATACTTAATAGATGTCAAACAACACGTGTATCACCAAAAAATTGCCTTTTTCTATAATGCAAACACTCTTGCCTTTTACCACTCAACTTACTTTCTATAGTATCCTTATTTGAAACAAATCATAAACAAATAGAAGCAATCAAACCAAATGGCAACCAAGACTAGAATCCCAAAATAAAATTCTTAAATAATCAAAAGGGGAAATACGGTGTGGAAAATAAGGAAGAAGAAGTAAAGGAGACGAATATGCAAAAAGGAAGGGGACTTAAAAGGAAAAGAAGGCTCAGCAACCCTAAAAACAAGACAGAAAAAAAGGAAGTTAGCATTAAAAGCATAAGGAAAGAAAAATGATGGAAAGTGGAGAAACTTGGAAACCAAGTAAAGGAAAAATAGTATGAGGAATGAATTAAGGAAGTGGTTACCTAAAGGAAAGTCACAAACTTGAAGCTAAAGAAAGATGAATGAGGCAAGAAATAGAATAGGAAACTAAAGGCAAAACAGGAAAGTAATTGAAATAAGAAAGTGAAGCAAATAGGAAAGTAAGTAAGTTCCAAGTAATAAAAAATAGGAAAGTACTTACAATTCAAGTTAAAGCAATAGGAAAGATGTTATCTTTACTTGATTGAAATTAGGAAAGCAGCAAACTTGGACTCCACTTCTCTAGAAACTACAGAACACACTCTAATTTTTTTGTTTTTTTTATTTTTTTCTTTTCTTTTTTTTTGGTACTTGTTCTTCTTCTCTTTTTTTTCCAGATAATTTTAAGTTCACACGAATAAAATATGTAAACAAAACAAATGCCAAGTAGTTTTCAAAAGCTAGACGCCCTCAAATTTCAACTTAGTGTAACTTGCTCTATAAACCTCGGATTAGAATGATTCCAAAATAAGGAAAAAGAAGAGATTCTGAACCTTAAGAAACAGCTATTAATCAGCCAAAAACTCAAATAAAAAGTGAACAAAACAATGGATGAAAAATGGACAGAGAAGGAGAACGAAAATAAATAACACAAAAGGATAACAATTTAAAATCTAGCGACCAATGCTCTGATACCAAATGATGAGAGGCCCAATAGGAATTTGTCCTAGAGAATCTTCAAAAGATGGGGCTATACTCGAGAATGGCTAGAATCAAAAACAGAATCACAAGAAACAAAATTGAAAAGATAGAAACTAAACATAAAGAGAAAAGGGGTTTAAAGGAATGTTGGTCAATGGAAAGAACCCTAAGAGAATTTGTCTCTTAGAACCCTAGCCTTAGGACACCACAAAGGAAAACCGCACCTTTGATAAGTCAAGTATTCTCGAAGAATACAAAGAAAGAAAAAATTCTTTGAATAATACTCAATATTATTTCTAAATCAATCTCCTCAAAGTATATAAAGGATGCCTATTTATAGGAAAAACTTTCTAAATTAATGTCCTAAGGCATAAAATAAATAAAAGGAAACAAATCAACCCCTAAAATAAAGGGAAACAAAATAAACTTAGAAAAGGCTTTAACTATATGGCCTTATTTCAAGGAAAACAAAAAGGAAACTAATTAAAACATGATTTGAACATATTGGACCTTATGGAGCACGTCCTTCTCCTTATTTTTAAATGGCATATGGTTGTCATATGGTATTTTATGTGAGTTCTTCCAATTGGACTCAATGTGGGCCTTTAGACACTTCATATTGGGCTTTGAGGTGTAAGACAATGCCTCTTGGACCTTTATGAGATGCAACAATATGGGCTCTATCTCTTGAAATTCTTAGATCAAACAATTCAATGCTTGCTTCATTGCTTTGGTCCCAGCTCTTGTCATTGAGCCTTCAACATCTTGTAATTGATCTTTAGGCATATTAGACCTGAATGTTGGGCCTTTGATATGGGAATTTTGTTCAGCCCCTTTCCTTGCACATTCAAACTTCAAAGATGATCCAATTTCAGCTCCTAAACCTCTTTTCTCCAACTAATGCCCATACAAGTCATTTCCCAAGCTTCCTTGAGGGGGATCACACCATATATGCTTCTCTTATTGTCTTTTCACATGCCAATGGTTCTCCATAAGTAATGATTTTACTTAGAATAATAAATAGTTGAGAAAACAGTCTTCTCCAAAAGTATCTTGTTATATGCTTGGTGAATTTAGCTTGTTTAATTGTTATCCACTTAGTTTTGCAAGATTTGGGAATTTGCTCACCTCAAATCACAAACTAATTAGAATTCAAACTAAGGATGCTCCTAAAAAAAGAAAAACACCTTTCTGGTTCTTCAATTCTTTACTAAAGCATCCAAACTTTAAGGGAATAGTAGTTAGAGGTCTTTAATATTGGGGTGAAGGGCTCATAAACTTATAGATGTGTCTAAATCTAAAAGCTACTAAATATGAACTTATACATCTGTAAAGGATTAACTCCGATCTAACGATGATAGAGAAAAATGTGGCACTTAATTCACTTATTAGATTTCTAGAAAGGCTTGTGCTAAACCTGAAAATTTATATATTTAAGGAGCAAGACTCTTTTATATATTTAAGGAGCAAGACTCTTTGGAGATAAGGAGGAACATAACTATATAAATTTTCAATTCATAACTGAAGAAGAAATCTTAAATTTTTTTAACAAAATTGAATCTGATTAAAGTAAGCCAAAAGGAATGCAAGTTATGATAAAGTTGCTTCATCTAATTGCACAAACTCCCTAGAAGAAGTTATCAAGCTATGAAACTAAGCAAAATTACATAAAATTGATCATCTCTTTACACAAGGAAATCATATGTTCCATATATTGTTAAAGTAGTTCATGTCCACAAATCTATCCTTAAAGATGCTAATATGGAGTCTAATTCTTTGCATTAGTTTATTACGAAAGGTCTTTTGGTCTTGAGTTGTATCCTGGAAGACTCTTTTATTCTTCTTATCCCAAATTGCAGTTACATTGAATGTCAATCCAATACAAAAGCACCATCTAACAATACTACTTTGATGCTTAATGGTAGAACACCAGTCAATTATTTCACTCTACCTACTCAGTGGATCAGATACATGAAATTTCTATAGAAGTTGTCTTCAGGTCTTCCTACTGAACTCATATTGAAAGAAGAGATGTTGCAAATTTTCTTTAGCTTGATTACATAAGATGCACTAGTTAGGAGATTACTTGGAATAGGAAAATTATTAAATAGACACTTGTTAGTGAGGGCTTTTGTAATTGAGGTGTGATTATGGATCAGTGGTTTTAGCATTTGTATAGAGTTCTAATTCTAGAGAGGCCCTATAGACAAACAGTTGTCATGCAAAAAGTTGGTGCTTATAACATTTAAGAATGAGAGTGATAATCTCTGATCTAGCTTTCTCTCTTGTTACATAACCTCTATAATCTTTTAATCATCAAGATGATATTTAGGGTTCTAATAGGAATGAGATTGAGTCAACCCTCTATCCTTGAAGCATAAATTTTAGCCCACTTTATCCTTGCATTGCCTGTGAGTGAGTGAGCTTGTCCATAAGAAATTCTTAAAAGATTTGTCTAATTTTTTGGAGATAGATACTGGAAAGGCCAATAAGCAACCTAAAATACATTTATGGAGATGAGTTGTACCTTACCAACTGGGGACAAGTGCTTGCTATTCCATGAAGAGATTTTAGATTTGACTATGTCAATAAGAAAAGAGCACACCTTATATATCAATGCATTATGAGAGATGGGAACCTTGAGATAGACCATTGGTAACTACTAAAAATTGAATCTTATGACTGATCTGATACCATGTTCTATGTAACTAGCATTCTTTGAAAGAAAAATGACACTTTTTGTGCAATTAACTTCCAAAGTGTAAGTTTAGTGAAGGTTTTGAGAGTTGACAATAAGGATTTGATGGAAATTGAGTATACATTAGCTACGATAATTAAGTCATCAATAAAATAACGATTGAAAATTCCAAGTCTCTTACACGTCAAGTGAAATCTGAATTGATTGGTCCTCTCAACAATTCTTTGAAGCAATCTATTAAAGACTTCTATAGCCAATGAAAATAAGTATAGAGATATGAGGTCCCCTTATCGAACTTCTTTCATGCTTTTGATAATTATGAAAGGGCTAACCATTAATTAGAACATTGAATGTGGGAGTGATTATGCATTAT
>JAOSBN010107179.1:0-10990 GCA_027563595.1 Erythroxylum suave
TTCTCCGGAAAACCAACAAAGCTAAAAGGCATAGCACTGCAATACCTGATGCAGAACCAGCAATAATAGCAGCTAACGTAGTCCGGTTACCTTTAGACTTGGTTGGATCAGAAGTGGAAGGGGCGTCAGTAGGAGGCAAGTCGGGGTTTGGTGCGCTGAGGTTGTCTGAACTGCTCAATTTGAAGATTTCAAGCCCATTAAGAATGACGTCAGGATAATTAGATTTTCCCGGTCCTTTTGGGTGCAACTTAACAGAGATATTCTGCACCTTCTCGCCTCCTTTGGCTCTTATCAAAACTAAGTAGTCCTGTTTCACAGGAACACCATTTCCTTTGCTCCAGTAGATAACATCTGCCTGAAGATCAGCAGCTTGATCGGCGATGAAGATCTCGAAAACTCTATCATTTTGTTCTAGAATCAGCGGCTGAAACTCGCAAAAATGAAGCCTAAGAAAATAGGAGAAGCCAGAATCAACCTGAAATTCCCAGGTAAGATTGTATTTCAAATTGATTTTTGTATCACCCATTGTCCTGGCAGTTCGATACACTTGGTCCGGAGCAGAATAACGTGTGAAATTATTGTACTCTAGTTGAATAGTATAGTTAGAAGGAGTAGCACCTGGTCGAGCATCGGTTAAATAATCGTTATCCATCGACCAAATTCGATAGAGACCTGTATCATCCTCTGGAGAAATGGAATTGCCTCCCACGTTCAGACGGTACATCAGCTCTAATGCAGAGCTGCTATCTATGGGTAGTTGCTTCGAGTCGCCAACAAGAGGGATGTCATGGTTATAATATAGATCGTCAGGCATGGACACAACTTCGATCCCGTTAATGAACGCAAATGAGTCGGGCATATCAGGACTAGGAATAAAAGTTATGTTTAGCCTCTGGTGATCTTCAACATACAAGCAAAATTCTCGATGAAAGACTTCCGAGTCTTCAGCCCGAGCATGAAGCCCAGCGCTGAAGTTGCTAAGAAGAGTAAACTTGTTAGCTTTGACACTGAAGAAGGAGTTAGAGCTTTGGAAAGGGAGATAAGAAGCTGGGTAGAAGTAGAGTCGTACAAACTTTGGGCCTGCAGTGACAGGGAATGAATAGGTGAACGGGGAAGTGGAGAGGCGGGCAGTTCCGTAGGGAACCGAATCCGCGGAAGTCGGTTGTACGGCAGCTGTGGCTGTGACTGAGGCATTGTTTTGTTCAACAAGAAGCAATTTTGATCTTGTTTCGGCGGTCCAAGTCCGGCCATCAATTATTGTGTCACTGTTTGAGCCACAATCAAGGGTTATGTTGTCAAGAGGAACATAAGGAAATGGCAGGTTGGCAGTGGCAAGAAGGGTAAAGTGATAAAGGAGAGAAAAGAAGCACAGAGCAGTTACAGGTGGTAGCATATTTAGAGACTAAAATTGTCTATCGATACTCTTCTTCTCAAACAGCTGCGTTGAAGAGCCGATGAGCTTGAAAGTTGGGAGAGAACTACAGCGGAGGACAAGCAGCCTTACTCTTCTTAAGTAGTTAAATGCAATCAACGTAGGAGATGGTTAGAAAAGCAACGATTTAAAACGCGTAGAAGACAATTTGTAGTCATATATGAGTAAGGACTGGCGGCGACCCAAGTATACAAGAGACGTTCAATGTAAACTTTAATTATGTAAATCATTTCCATATATAGAAAAGAGAACAGATAAAAGATAAGAGACGTTCAAGTATACAAGTATCCAATTGCTTTGTTTGATAGTTTCAGCCTCGGTGCATTGACAGTGCAGAGTTATTCTTACATTAAGTTTGGTATTGTATGCTCAAGAAAAGTAGAAAGAAATTCAATTTTCTATGATCTTTTATTGCTTGAATCTGAACAGAGATATATAAAGAAAAAGGGTCACCAAGTAAATTGGATACGTATTTTAGTTTTTGATTGAGACGATGGACATCCTTAAAAAAATCTACTTCAGGTGTTAAGAAAGTTATTTTGGCATTTATGTGATGTTAAAAGATGTTGTTAACGAATTCGAATTTGTATGAATTAATCCTCAAATTAATTACAAACAGGGAAATGAAATGCATAAAGCTTTTAATACGTGAAAAAGATACTCTTAAAGATAGTTGAGTTAATGGAGTAGAAAAATACAGAGCCAAAAGATTCGGTATTTGAATCCCCTTACTTATATTTTTTCGATCGAATTTTTCGTATAAAATTTGCCAGTACAAATTATCTTATTGACATAACTTACATGATATTGTATCAATCTAAAAATTTAAAAAAAAATACTTAAAGAGAAGCATGTGGTTAACCAAGATGATATGAATTGGTGTAAACTGGAAAATTGGTGTGATTGACCCGGTCAAAAGTTACACTCTAGATTTTTATAAAGGGGATTTTATAGTCCAACACCTAAGTTTCACATTACATGTTCCGAAAGTTGGAAAAAGACGTATGAGGACCACCACCACGCATAAAAGCAACGTACGTCAACGTTGGACAACTTATCTTCGATGGGGGTGGGACATAGAGGACCTTTCAAGTCGCTGGCAGTATTCATTTCAGTCTTGCAAGTTGACTAATTTCCAAAATCTTTTTAATATATGATAACATTAACGTTTTGATTTCTTATATTTTTTGAAATTAACATTTCTTTTTTCATTTTGAGATTTATACATATTCAAATAATTGGATATTATATAAATCACGCAATAGTAGTTGCATAAAGTTAAAGCGACTCGCTTTCATTAGTTTAATAGGAAATGACCTGTCTTTTCCCTTTCATTTTCCTTTTTCCCATAAGATGTATTCAACGAATGGTTATCTTCCACGCTCAAAAACATATTGTCGCAAAAAGAAACCTTTTCAATAATGTTAGTTCTGGAATTCCTCCTCAAGGTTTTATGAAAGGTAAATGGATGTACATTTGGCAGAAGACTGTCACTTACTTCAGTTATGCTTAAGATTGGTTGCACTCATGTCAGGTCTGCACCAGGCAAACCACAGACACTGGGAATACTCGCTGATAACGCCTGTACGTGGGTTTTCTTTTTAATTACATTACGTGGTTTCTAATTTGCTTATGGAATTTGTTATTTAATTTAGAATATAAGAATTTATTGTTAACAAATTAATAATTATTTAGTCTTTTATCAAAATTAATAACTATAAAAAATTATATAAGATCATTTTCTTACAAGGTCACTTTGTATGACAAACAATTCTAACAAAAGGTTATGTTAGCGAATCAAATGACTTCTATGGTTTTACACTAATTTAGATAGCGTTATTATTTGAAAACATTATCTAAATTGACAAAATGTCATTTCAATCTCTATGCTACTAATATGAGATCATAAAATGTTATTGATAATGATGCAAATCATAACGACCACAAAGATGCGTGGGAAAGGACAAACGGCGGTAGAAATGTGATATCTTTGAGGTGGAGAGCAGGTAGAGTCGTGCTCTTCAATTGTCCATACTGTGCTAAAGATAATATCTTTTGAATTGAAATGTAGCAAAACTAAAATCAGACACAATCCTTTTAGACAAGCCAAATTATTTTGTCTTGGATATTTCGATATGTTAGATAATACTAAAATAAATATCTTAGATTGTTCATTTTGATAGGTTACATGAACTCTCACTTACAAACATGAATGGTTACGGCTATATATGATAAATATGAATTTGCTAGTTAAAATACAATTTAATGTCACATGAACTCTTATATCTAAAATCTTTAATATAATTAATTAATTAATTATCTCACATCATATTCACTTTGAATCAATGTAACATTTCAATTATTTAAATTTAAACTTAAATTTTTGTTTAACTATACAATAAATTTTAGCTCTTACTCTTCTACTTTTAATATTTAGATCTTTTTTCTATTTTTAAAACTTTAGTTTCATTCTATTTGAGATGTAAATTAGTTTGTTGATAAATAAGGATTTTATATTTTGATAGGATCACTCTATCTTATTTTTAAATAAATTCTTTTTATATACTTTAATTGTTCTATTTCTATATCGTTTATGTAAATAATATCCACTAAGTCAATGTTGGATATATTATTCTTTAATCAATTGGCTACCCTTTTGACACTCTCTAGCCTTACCTTCTACCTTCTATAGATTTGATCTAAATGAGACAATCCTCTGTTCTAATTAAATTTATCATCTAAAAAGTATAGATTTTATTACATTTATCTTATTTGATTCATATTTAGTGGGTCTTAATCAGTAACGTGTATAAAAAGACATAAAATGATGAGAAAGTTTTATCAATTGAGTTCTTTCTTGCAAATTATTTCTTCAATTAATAGAAGAAAAATGGTTGACCAAGTTATACACAATCTTAGATGAGATGAGGTCTCAACAAAAATTGCCACTTTGATTAAATTTCTTGCTTTATTTTATTTTATTTTAAGGGTTGTACCTTTGCTTTTGGTATTACGAGGACTATCTTGTTTTATTTTGAGAACTCATTGGTTCAAGTAAGGGTTTCTCTTTCTAAAATTTTCTCTCTAACTTCTTAAAACTATATATTAGACATGATTATTTTCTAATTTTATCCATATATATATATATATTTGCATATGTCATTTTACTAGAATTTTTATTGGTCTGTTGTTGATTAATTATTTAGAATAAGGGGCTTTGATATTAAAATTTTAGGGTTAATTATAAAAATCTCAAACTTTACTCAATTTTGCAATCATATTACGAACATAAAAAAGTAGCAATTAAATACTCAAACATCCTATTTTTCTTAATTCTAACCCGATTTTAGTATTTCTATTAATGTTCCTAATGTGGCTTGCCACATAAAAGAGAAACCCTAAATACTTATACACATCAAACTTAATTAAACTAACTCCTCCTATTCAAATTTGACGCTTAAGAAAATGATTAAAAAAACCCCTCAAAGCTCTTCAATTTCTCCTCGGGAATGTTAGCCAACTACTTCCTCTTGACGCACTTCCCATCACATACATTTTAAAAATAACCCCACACATGATTCACAAACTCCTTTAATACAATCGACAATTTTAGCTTGTTCAACCCCTTATGGTTGAAGACCAACGTCATTTTGTGTGACTTCACATTGGCATCCACATTCGCCGACTTTGTAATCACCAAATACTTGAGAAACTCCCAAGCTTGGAGATCAAACAACATTTCCTCGTTGTAAATCACAATTTGTTTGGGAATTCCAAAGAAATCATCCCCAGACTTGACCTTCTACTCTAAAACCACCTGAAGCATCTATATTTAGTTATGAAGGAGATCAATGGTGGACGACGAGTCAATAATGTTGGTTCTAAGGTTTTGATGGTAGAACTCATCCAATTGTCGCTTCCAATCCTCACCTTACAACTTATGAATAATGCAGTTGAATGCTCCCTACTAGCTAATTAAGTTTCTAACAATCTAAATGAAATCCCAATTTGCCACCTTAGGCAACTCTTCACACGAAACCCTAAACAACTTAATGAAACTTAATTAGTTAGTTTAATTAAGTTTGACATGTATAAGTGTTTAGGGTTTCTATCTTATATGGCAATTCATGTTAGCAACATTAACGAAAATACTAACGTTGAGCTAGAATTTAAAAAAATTGAAATTTGAGTATTTAATTACCAATTTTTAAATTTAGGTTATAATTTCAAACTTGAGTAAAGTTTGAGATTTTTTTGTAATTAACCAAAAATGGTAATATCCATTTTTTAGGGACCTTTTAGATGACCTAGACTTTAAAATTGCTTATTAAAAATATTTTCTTTTGAAAGTGGTCCATAACAAGAAATAAAAACTTTTGCCTTTAGAATCTAAAGTTGAGTCTAAATGTCTATTTGAACGTGAATTCAAATTCAACGATTGTAGCTCTCCTAGGTTATTATTTATTTTAAAGATTTTAGGGATATACACATAAGGACTATTATTAGCCCCTTAACATTTTTCGGACTAATTTTCTAGCCATTTGTGAGCCTTGGTGATGTGAATCTTGGGGCACATCATCGAGATTCAAGCCAAAGCTAAGAAAAGGGAGATGAAGATGGTTTGACTGGCTTGGAGCTTCAAGGAGGCTCGAGCCCAAGGAATCCTACTTCGACTAGGAATCTTACTATGATTGGGAGACCTAATTTGATTGGGGACCTCCTATAGGCCATTCACGGACCTATGACAGGGATTAGGACCAAAAAGCTGTGTGAAGCACTTAGCAGGTTCACTGAGGAAGTTCAAGTCCAAGAATAGTCTAAGGATGTTGATTACAAGCCCAACTTAACGTACTTTGTGATTTGAAAATGGGCTTTTAGTTAAATCATTAGCTAAATTAAGTTTAATTAGCTTAGCTGGCCAATCCATGTTATTTTTAGGCCTTAGACATAATTTTATCATTTTATTTTATTTTATTAGAGTATTGGTTGAAATAAAGAGGGATTCTTTGAGAAGTTTCTCAAATTATGTGGCCAATTTGTTAATTAGTATTTTAGTTAGTGGGTTAGTAGGATTAGTTAGTTGAGTTAGTGGTAAGTGAACTACCATATGTGCTAAAGGCCAAACCCTTTAACATATATAAGGGTGGCTTTATTCAGTAAAGAGGACATATTATTCATAATACATTACGTTCCTGAGAGGTTTCTCTAGCTTTGTTCTTAATTGAACTTATGAGTTTCTTCAACTTGCTTGTAGATACTTAATCAACTTAATTGTATTCTAGATTAGTTTTAGGATACAACTTGCCTTCGACACATATTGATTCTGAGGTTTCTAGTCACAATTTGTTGGTTAGGGGTTTTGAAGATTTCCACTTTGGAACATATCCTTCTAACGAGATTGATCATCCAAGGTTGATCTTAGGCTAGTTGATTAATCGTGAGTTTTTGGAACAGGTTTCTCTAAGGGTTCACATCATTAATTGGTATCAGAGTCAGGTTGGGTTCCCTTATAATGTTCATATCTTCTTCCTTTCTTTTATTATTTTCGTTCATATTTTGGTGCCTGTTGTTTTCATCGTTATCTTTGTTATTCTTTGTGTTTTTCCTTGTTTTCCATGTACCCTTCTGATATATATACCTTCCGTGAAATTTTTGGCATGTTTTCGTTCACTTTTCCCCTTTTCATGCCTTGTTTTTGCCTTATCTTCAATAGCTGTGAAATCTTCAATAAAAATCCTATTTGGTTGTTCTTATAATCATTTGAAATGATATTTAGTGCTCTTTCATAATATATGATCACTGTTAAAAAGGGGTTTTGTTTGGATTCTTAAATCTCAGTTCGAAAGGGGTTACATAAGGGTTGTTTCTTTGTGTTTCTTGTTGCCGATTGTTGAAAAAAAATAGTTGAAGGCGACTTGTTGCAATTTGTGCATTTTTATTGCTAGTTGAAGAATTCTTGTCCATTCTTCATTGTTCATGCTGTGAACTGAATTGCATTGAGTCCTAGACATTATGTTCTTGATTTATACTCATTAAACTGTCAAAACGTTGAGCTTTCATGCCTAGTATTCATGTCTAAAGCAAAAAACTGAATCTTAATCTCATTAGGAAAGCTAAATTTCCTAGAGTTCATTATTCTTGCCTATTCTTATGGCAAATTGAGTTTAATTTTTTATCGAATTTGGGCTGCACTTTCTTGCACATTGTTTAACGACCTTCACAACACTATAATCATCCAGAAAACACAGAATTTTTACCTAAAAATTTCAAAAAATAGAAGAAAATTTTGTTTTGCCAAAAGTTGAATTCCAAAATTGCTTTGTCATGTTAATTCTTGGATGTTTGCTTTTAGAATTTGTTCCAGTCTTTGCTGCAATTGTTACCTACTATTTTAGCAACCTTTAAGCCTCATTAAATTCTAAAAAATCACAGAAATTCTGCACAAAAGGTCCTGAAAACAAAAGTGTAATCTGTTTGCACCAAAAGCTGAATTTTCCAAACCTAGCTTCAAAACGCTAAACCCTACCACTTTTCGCAGCGATTTTCCGTGTTCTTTCCATTTCTAGCCTTAGTTTCTTGAAATTATGCTTGTATATATTGGATTTTTGTTGCTATTTTCCACTATTCCTTTACATTATTTTCGTTGAATCTTGTTTCCCTTAGTTAAGTTGATTTGTGTAACTACTTGTTAAAGTTGGTTTACTTATTTGAGTTTGATGAGAACTTTGAACAGAGAATTGAGTGGTTTGAGTGATCCTACCCTGCTTACTTAAATTTTAAAATGAGAGAATATTGGTGAGTGACATTGGGACTTGGGTAAGGGAGTGAGGTATTTTTAAATACTAACCTTTCTTTGCGAGATCAATGACGGATCAACCAAGTGAGAGTTTTGAACATTCAGGGAAACCTTAGAAGGGTTTACCCAAATTGTCACAGACCTACAAGAGGAGCTCAAGGAGATTAAAAGAGGTTCTTGCACATCTGAATCTAGTAGAGGGAGGAGGAATCGGGAGGATGAAGTAGAAGATGAAGAGTTTGAAACATTTGGTATTCGAAATCCTACTATAGCTAGGAGAGGTCCTAAACAAGATACCAACCTTGGTAGCATCAGACTCAAGATTCCAACATTTTATGGGAAGAATGATCCCGAGGCATTCCTAGAGTGGGTAGAAAAGGTTGAAAACATCTATAATGTCCACAACTACTTCAAAGAGAAGAAAATCAAGTTAGCTGTGGAGAAATTCACTAGTTATGCTTGTAATTGATGGAACAAAGTACTTACTCAAAGGAGGAGAGATGATGAAGGGCCAATTGGGACTTGGAATGAAATGAAGAGGCTTTTGAGGAAAAGATTCATTCCCCCTCAGTACTACTGTGACATGTTCAATAAGCTTCAAAGAATAAATCAAGGTAGTGGGTCAGTGGAGTAGTATTACTAGGAACTCGAAGTGACTATGTTGAGATTTAAGCTGGAAGAGGATCTTGAAGCTTCTATGGTGACGTTCTGGGGTGCTTTAAGGTGTGATATTACACATGTTGTGGAAATTCAAGAGTATGAAGGCCTAGAGGATATGTACTACAAAGCACTGAAAGCTAAGAAACAACTTCAGGAGAAAGCAGGAACCCAAACAAATAGCTTAACTTCTACTTCCAATTGGAGGAGTTTATGGCCAAAGAAGGAATTTACACCCGATACTCAGAAGACCGAGGGTGGTGCAAAAACCAAAGGGAGCTCCAATTCTTCAAATAACAAGTCTAATGAAACCAAATCAAAGCCAGCTCGAGATATCACCTCCTTCAAGTGTTTTGGAAAGGGGCACATTGCTTCACAGTGTCCTAACAATAGGGCGATGATCTTGTGGGAAGATGGCCAGCTTGAGAGTGCTAGTGAGCACGAAGTTGGTGATGAGCCCATAAATTGTGATAGTGATCAAGAAGATGAAGACATCATAAATCCAGATGACGGACTCTCATTGGTGACTATGAGATCTTTGAGTGTGCAAATCAAGGATGGAAATGATCTACAAAAGTAAAGTATTTTCCACACCAAGTGCACTATCCAGAAGAAGGTATGTCTACTTGTTATTGATAGTGAAAGTTGTACTAATATGGAAAGTAATCTTCTAGTAGTTAAGTTGAAATTGTCGACAAGCAACACCCCAACCCATACCGACTGCAATGGCTCAATGACAGTGGAGAAGTTCGAGTCATTAAATAGGTACTCGTACCATTTTATATAGGTAAGTACAAAGATGAGGTACTTTGTGATGTAGCACCAATGCAAGCTAGACATTTGTTGCTTGGGCATCTGTGGAAGTATGACAAAGGTACAACACATGATGGACACAGTAATAGGTACTCTTTTTACATTAATGGAAGAAAAAACTATTCTCACACCACTAAACCCTTCTCAAGTGTATGTAGCTCAAATGAAATTAAAGCTGGAGTGTGAGAAAAGGCTTAAAGATGCATCGATAGAAGCCACATCTAATAAGAAAAAGAGTGAAGCCAAACCCAAGAATTCTAAAGAGAGTAAGGCTGAGTGTACACCTATTGAGTTGAGTGGTGAGACTCAAGAAATAGTTAGATAAAATTTGACTCAAGATAAAGATTAAAAGACAAGTCTTTATGTAGGGATTCATGAGATAAATAGAAGTTTGCATCTGGTCATGCTTTACTTATTTTGGTTCATTGTGATTCTTATTTTACTAATGAAGATTTACCACCCAACCTTCCAGTTGAGATAAGAAATCTTTTGCAGGAATTTAAGGATGTCTTCCCCAATGAGTTACCAAGTGAATTGCCCCCAAAGAAAGGGATAAAGCATTAGTAATACTAAACTGTCTAGCCTCCATATCTAATCCTGAAGAGACAAAAGAGCTGCAGAGGTAAGTGGACAAGTTACTTTCATGAGGAAGTGGACAAGTTACTTTCATGAGGATAGGTACGTGAATCTTTAAGTCCATGTGTAGTTCCTATTATTTTAGTGCCTAAAAAAACTGATGATTGGCGTATGTGCATAGATTGTGGGGCTATAAATAAGATAACCATTAAGTATAGATACCCAATCCCACGTTTGGATGACACGCTTAATGAATTGCATGGATCTAAGATTTACACTAAAGTTAACCATAAATCAAGATACCACCAAATTAGAATTAAGGAAGGTGATGAATGGAAAATGACTTTTAAATCAAAGTTTGGTTTATATGAGTGGCCGGTTATGCCTTTTGGGTTAGCTAACGCCCCTGGTACTTTTATGAGATTGATGAACCATGTTTTAAGACCTTTCATTAACAAAGTCATCGTGGTATATTTTGATAACATTTTAGTGTACAGCAAAGACATTATTGAGTATATTGAGCATCTTAGATTAGTATTAATGACTTTACCAATTGAGAAATTGTTTTCCAACCTTAAAAAATGCACCTTTTATGTAAAAGAAGTTTTTCTTGTCTATGTTGTTAGTGCACAGGGTGTCAAGGTTGATGAAGCAAAGGTAGAAGCAATCAGGTCTTAGTTGAGACCATGCAATGCTTCAGAGGTGAGGAGTTTTTA
>JAOSBN010107200.1:0-10988 GCA_027563595.1 Erythroxylum suave
TTGACCCTTTTATGCTTAGTCTAGCACAATTAAATCTAATTAAATCTCAATTGAGCCTAAGCTTAGTATAAGTTGCTCAATTCCAATTGAGCTTTAGATTGCCTGAAGTCTAATTGGGTTTAAGCACAAGCCAAGCTTTTTAGGCTTGATTAGACTTTGATTCAAGCTCGAGCTTAAAACAATTATTGAATCGATTAAGTTCATTGATTGCCCGTTGCCATCACTATATAGTTTGAACTTAGCCTTAGGATAACTCTTAGACTCGATCCCAACCTAAAACTTAATCAAGTGGGCTTAATATGTTAACTTCAAGTTGGGCTTAATTAGGTAAGGCCAAGATTTTCTTCTCCCAAAGTGATAAATGATAATATCACATTACAGATTTACAACGTTTTTATGATAACTTACATATGATTCGTTTATGATATTTTTTTCTATAATTAGTGATAATATATTAGGTCTGGCTTGATTCAAAGTTAATAGGTCATGCTTAAGTTAATTAGATTTTGATTCTAACTCAAGCCTAGAGGGGCTAACATGATTTTATTCGATAATGACAATTTTTTGGTATGTGAATTCTTTAACCTACAAATTAAAAACGATCAATCATAAATAAGAGATTGAATTGCACTTGATTCAGATTCTTGTAAAATTTATCCTCCAATGGTAAACCATTATGTTTACATATCTAGCCTTTAATAGTATAGATAGAGTAGGAAAAAAAAACTCAACTATTTGAAAGGAAAGGACATGAATGCTGGTGTCCTTGTGCCTTTTTCTGATTAATAAAACAAAAGAGTTTCTTTATTTTAAAAATTTTTAATTTATAATTATTGATTAAGATTGACGTATAACAACTTATTATGATAATTCAAATATCAAGAATATCAAAGTAATTTGACTCAATTTATTTATGCATATTTATAATTTAATAATTGTGTCGTCTAATATTCTAATTATAATAAATAGGGCATAAAATTATTGTGTACTCTTTTAAATCCTATCATATTCGTTCTTGTCAATTAGTAATTGATTTATAATTGATATTTGAAAATATACCTTCTTAAAATCTAAATTCAATTCGCTTTGGTCAAAGAGATCCTTAAAATTACCACTAATCAATAATATTGAAACATTTTCCAAATTATTTTGGAATGATATGATTCATTATATATTCAGTTACTACTGACTTAATAAAATATATCAATACAAAATATAGTAATTGTAAAATATAGTAATTTACAATGAGTACACACACATTTTTTTTTAAATAGCTCGAAACTAAGAAATTACATGGTAGAGGCAAGGCAGAGATTTCCAGGATCCAGGCAACAAAATAAAGAAAAAGACTAGAACTTCAATGCAGTTTCTTCTTCAGCTTAAATTCGTTTAGGAACAAGAAGTAAGGGTTGTTGCTTCTGTAATGTTACACCAAACTTATCATTCATATCCAAATCTTGAGGATCCTCGCCATTTGGAAGAGACCAATCAAATGCCTGAATCAAGGTGGCTAAAATCAAAGGAACTTGCCTCGCAGCCATAGGTAGTCCTGGACAAATTCTTCTTCCTCCTCCAAAAGGTAGCAATTCAAAGTTCTGACCCTTGAAGTCCAAACTTGTTTCAATGAATCTCTCAGGTTTAAAAGATAATGGATTTTCCCATACAGAAGGATCTCGCCCGATGGCCCAAACATTTACTATTACTTGAGAGTCCTTGGGAACTGTGTAGTCCATGACCTTGCAGGTCTCGGCAGCACGTCTTGGAATGAGAAATGGCGCTGGAGGGTGCAGCCTTAGAGTTTCCTTCACGCATGCATTTAAATATTGAAATTGACTTACTTGAGATTCCTTTATGGGGTTTTGGTTGAATTCTCTTAGCTCTTGACGAATTTTGTTCATGGCTTCATTGTTCTTGATCAGCTCCGCCATTGCCCACTCTACTGTTACCGAAGTTGTATCAGTTCCTGCTGTGAACAGTTCCTGGACAAAGTTCAATAATCAATAACTCAACATGTGCATGTAGATTAAAGTGCATTGAGAGAGGAAGGTAAGGGATTGTGCTTTTTGCTTACAAGAAACAACCAATTGATCTTCTGGTCATCGAATCCATTAGCGATAAAAACATCCAAGAAATCAGCTTTCGAAGATTCCCGGACTTGGCTCTCTCTTCTTTCCTTGATGTCTGTTTCCCATGTCGCAAACATTTCTTTGATCAATTGCAAGATTTTTCTTTTCAGACCCTGAAGATCCCATATTGGAAAATAATCAGGCAGATATGGAGTAGCCCCTATCTCCATCAGCTTCCACACAAGGCATTTCAGTCCATGGCCTAAACCTTCATCTTCGATACTCATGACATCCCTCGAGAAAAAAAGGTTACCTAGTATGTTGAAAACAGTTGCGAACACTGCCTCTCCGATGTTAACAACTTTCCCTTCTCTAACTCCCAAAAACTCAACCATCTCTGCAACCTTCTTCTCTCTCAAGATGGCTTGTGACTCGATTGCTTTTGCAGAGAACAGTTCAGTTCTACAAAGGGCTCGTAAGTACTTCCACTGATCAGTACAGTTACTGTTCCAAACAATCGCCATCCGATCAAGAACATCAATTTCATAAAGAAACCGTTTTGATATTTTTCTACCAGAAAGCAAACGATCCTGAGTTTTGAGAATTTCATTTGCAGCCAGTGGAGAAGATCCAACAACAAGAAGTTGGGTTCCAAGCCTTAGTGAAACTAAAGGGCCATGAACTTTGGCAAGGCTTGCCAATGAAACATGAGGCTTTTTCCCCATTTGGAGAATGTTTCCTATGATCGGCCATGGCCTTGGACCTGGTAGAAGATGCCTGGGAGATGGAGATAGAATGTTTCTGAATTGGATAAGGATAAGAGGTAACAGAAGAAGAACAAGAGGAAGAACAAGAGATGGATTGGTTGGCAGACTAGGAAACCCCGCAAAACCTGTTTTGTCCATCCGCAGATCACTATGGAGGATTCTGCAGAAGCTGTCTTCTACCTTAAAACATTAAGGGGATTCATATAAGTATACAAATGGACATTATAAAATGTTACAGATAACCACTTCTTGTTTGCAGTATTAGTGATTATCACTATCATAAATACAAAATTTAATAAAATAAAAAATTTCTTCTTTAATAATAATAGTTATTAATAATTCTTAAATAATGGTTACGTAATTGTCTCCTTTTAATTATGTCTTAAGCAAAGGAATGGTTTACTTTGAGTTTGCTAGTTCTCAGTCATTGAGGACTATAATAAAAGGATGACAAGCTTAAGTGAGGATACGTTGAATCCGTAAATATCTGTTAGACCAAATCTTTATATGATCTTTGAATCATTAAATCACTTAATAAAGTAGTTGAAATAGGTAAATTACACACAAAAGGTACAGTTTTTATAATTATAAAAAGGAAAAAGCATTTGCAAGAGGAGATATATACATATATATATACTATATGGTAGCTTTTTAATTCTGTACTTTACCCTCCTCATATACAATAGTCTTTAACAATCTTGTAAAGTAATTTTAAGTTAAGATGGTTTAGAGTAATTTTAAGTTAAGATGGTTTAGACATTATATTAGAGAATATCCATATTATCATTATATTGGATAATAAACTAACCAAAATATAATATAATTATTTTAGGATGCAAAGTTTTTTTGAAAATTTAAACCGATATTATTCTGCTAAAGCTGTAGTAACTTATACAATCCTTTACAAGGATATCAAAAGAAATGAAAACCAACCCATATTACACTTCTAGAAACTGAACATCAAGGAATCTGACTACACCTATTAAATCATCCATATCGTTATAAGTTCCTGGCTGATGCTGTCTTGCTTCCTTTTCGCAGCCATTGTCTCTTTAATCAAATTAACTATTGACTCCGCAAGCTCGTACTTTTATTGCTCTTCATGTTTATAAATCCTCTTATTCCTCCCCCTCAAAATATAATAAATCGCCATCTGGAACGACGTCTCAATAATAAGACTATCTTTATGTCCTAACTTGGACAACGACATGATATCAATTATCACTTCATTCCATTGAAAGGAGAATCTCGGAATCCTTAGCAAATTCAGAATTCTACTCCACACCACTTTCGTATATTGACATTCAAAAAATAAATGATCCCTACTTTCAGTTGCTTGTTTGCATAACATACAAAGGGGGATTACTGAATCATCTGTCTTTCATACTTAACCTATTTTTGATAGTTAACCACAAAAAATTATAAGATTTCAGACTTAATTATTTCCATACGAGATCTGCCCACGACACTACTGCCAAAGAAGCCCCCTCTATAGTGTGAGCTGATTTGTTCGTGAAAGTTCAACTGGAATGTGCAGTATCGGCCCTAATATAAACCTGTGTTCTAGCAATATGGTAATCAAGCACATGGCAAAATCTAACATTTACCATTCTTTCCCTTTCTTGAATAAGCCAACCCACTGTTGCCTTCATCGGAATCCTATTACAAAGCAGAAGCAAGTCAATACAATCCCATAATGGGCTGAACGTGGACTTATCATATCAAAAACTGACATCTTCACCTTTCCCCACCTTAACATTTATAAGAGGATATACTTTCTCCCTAAATTGTAACATACTCTTAAAAATCCAAGAAAGGTCTCTTCGTGGCTAAATTTGCCCGAAACTTTGACCACGAAGATGGTAGCTTAGCAACCGCTTCACCCACAAAGCTCTTAAACAATGTTTACTATATTTTAATAATTTGTATACCAAGCGATTTACGTTTTAATTTAAAAGTATATATTTATATGTTATAGTCCATTTCTTATTGAATTAAACAAATGTTTGAAACTTACTGAATGCGAGAAGCTGAGGTTAATTGCCAGCCATTTAATTCAGTTGTATAGGTCTATTCCTTTCACGTGTTCATTAACTTAAATCAACAACAGATCTGATATCACAAGTCGGGTCAAATTAGTTAGCAAAAGGTTCTTTGTCTATTGACTTGGATTTGAGTTTAGGATTTAAATTTAAAATTTTATCCCTTTTTAAATTCAAAACGATTTAAAAGATAAACAAGTTTAAACTCGCAAGTATTTTATTAAAATTTAATAAAGTTTATATTTAACTTGAGTTTATTTGGACTCAAACTTGGATCGACTCATTATAATATCTCCAATTAGGCATATGATCAATCTACAATTCCAAATTGTTCATTCATGTTTAGATCAATTAAAAACAATTAATTGAAAGTGCTAAAATCAAGTAAGCTTTTCTAAAAGAAGTAAACCTTGAGACTAACTATACTTGAGAGTAATTAGTCTGTACATAATTGCTCTTCCCAGGATGAGGGGTAATGCTCATAACCTTCCACGTCAAAGCTAAATATCTATTCATACACAGGATATCTCAATCTCTATGTTATGAAATCATATTATATAGTAATATTTAGGATCTATTAGAACATACGTGAAACATGTAATTGAGTCTCAATACATCAATCCAAACAATTGCATTAAATAAATGAATCAAAATATGTTATTTCATAAAACTAAGGTTTATCTAAGCTAGACACTAAGGAAATTTAGTTACGCATGATAGATCATGAAATCAAACATAAACAAAAAGAAAAACGAATTGAAATCTTAATTCTAAATCTTCCTAGTTGTCTCCTATTGAATATTCTTACAAGGTAGAGTTCTGATCTTGTATTTAGATGGATATTTTGATGATATCTTCGTGTTTTCTACTTAGCTGAATCAAAATCCCCCCTTTTGAATGATCTCAGCCTCTATAATCACTTCCTAATGTCTATACTCCTCTTTTGCCTCCGAATAGGCATTTTATAGTAAATTTTAGGATTCTAAGTGATGCACGGTTTGATAAATGAATGTGTATAACCCAAAATACCCAAAATCAATGAATCTGCATGGCTTGAGGGAAGTACACGGGATAATACATGAGCATGTATCCCTTCTTTGTTTCACATCTTCGTTTTATGCTGCCTTTTCATTTGAATTCTTCTCTTTTTTGTCCATAAAGGTGATTTATAACCTATAAACATACTTATAGCAAATTCAGTACCAAATATATGATAAAAGCATAAAATATCAAGCAAAAATACATCAAATAAGAGGTATAAATATGATCAAATATGCATCTATTAGGACTCTTTAGATTTTAGGATTGTATGAGACTAAAGAAAATCTCAATTTGAAGATATATGAGAATATAAGTTTTTTTAATGTTCTTTCTTAATTATTGTTAATTTTCTTTATCTTAGTATGAAATAAAATGCACTAGATCTAAACAGGATGATCCCTAGAACTATTTGTTTGGATTAATCATTTGATTTAATGAAAGACCCAAGTTTTATTGCAAAATATTATGATTACTTATCGTGATTAAATCGAAAATTGCTAGCATTTTAATTATATATATATTAATGCATCTCAGAGCATTCTTGCATTTGCAGCTAAACCTTCCCACCTAGGCAGGACAAAAATAAATTGCATGTCTTGTGAGCATAGTCCTAGAACATTTGCAGCTAGCTCACCTTTTCTATTTCAATATTTAGGTTTATCAGCTTCAGGTACCCTCACTTCTATATAAGTACCGTCTAGAGCTCTTAAATAATTGTACAAAATCAAATTCCATGAATACTTATATCATATAATTAAGAAATAAATATATCAATTGATATATTAAATATTAAATATTTACCTTAAACCATTTCCATTTCTCATTTGTGGGATTCTGAGGTACAGGTTCAGGCACTGTAAGCAATTCTCCTTGAAGCCTAAGAACTGAATTTAATACTTGATTAAAATGCCTGTTAATTGTTTCCCCTGAGTGTAAGAAGTCAATTTTGATTGTACGATTTCTCGTGATGTCGAAGAATGTACAGAAACATTGCTACTTGTTCATCTATAGTTGTGTTGTTGGTATCTGTTAATCAACCAATAGTTCTAAGCATATTTACTAATCTTCTAAATGTGAATCTATCCATATGTAACTTCAAACGATATGTTGAATCACTAGCATATATTAACCTATAAAGGTGTCGGGATTGATCGTATTCATTAACAAAGTATGGAGCTTTCAAACAATATTTTCCATGATGCAATGCTACAACCGGAAGGATATGTAATATGACTCTTGACATGTCTAATCGTTTCTTTTGCATATCTATTAATAAATAAAATAATTTCTTCTTTGCAGCTAAATCCATTCCAGCCATTCTTTATCGCCTATCAATTAATCAACAAATTTGAAAATAAAAAATTAAACTTTATTGAATAGATATAAGAAATTACTAATTTTTAAGTATCGAAAACTACTACTACATAGGTACATCACATAAATGTAACTTAAATATTAAGTAATGGATATTTAACATATATTATAGCTTATTTACCATAACTTTCTCCATAAGTATAATTTTTTATAAATTTAGGAAGATAGAAACTAAATGCATGCAAATAATTATAGTATAGTTATAGTAGGGAGGCAAATTAAGAATAAGAAGACACTATAAATCAGCTACTACAAGTACACATGAAGAGTGGAAATTGCTTTCATAAATCAAACAAAAATTGCATCTTTATTTAACAAGTAATATGATTACTTCCAATCAAGGCATTCGGAGTACAAAAACACCATAATTTAGTCTAAAGTGCTACTAATTGAAGAAAAAATAGCAAGAGCAACAAAATAATTGCTTTTATAAATCAAACAAAAACTACACAAAAGTTAAGTAAGAAGAAAAAATATGAACCTAAAGATTGTCGATTGAAACTTTTGAGCAAAAATATCCAAAATCATGCTAACGAGAGAACAATAAGAATAGTTGAAGAGGAGATAGGGTTTATAAAAGAGTTGTCATAGAGTTGAGAGAGAATGAAGAGTTGAATTGGCTAGCGTATTTTTTAGATTAAATTCCTTAGGAAAGTAATTTAAATACCAAGGAGGTGATGAGATTTAGAATCCAAGTAAAGTGCTTTGGGAAAGTTTTTACTTTCCTAACAACTCAAAAAATAAACCAAATGTGATAATATAAATTTTATGAAAAAGATTACTTTCCTAAGTAAAAATCCATACCAACCAAACAAGGCCTAAGTTTTTTTCTCTGTTCCAGTTCATTATGACTTAATGAATGATTCTAGTTTCTTGAATTGATAATGATTCCTAAATTAGATTATATTCTCTCTCAAAACATACATATTTTATTCTTAGATTAATCAAACGAAATCCTTTTAAAATCAAGATAACCTAAGAATGCATTAACTTGTTCTGTGAAGCCTCTTGATAGGTTTTACCCTAACTTAAGAAGATCTTGTGATTTTCTCTTTAAAAACTCATGCTAAACCATCTTTATCCATGTTATGATCTAAATACACATCTCATATCTTGAATCTCAATGCATGAATCAAGTAATCGAATCTTTCACTTTCACTGCTTTAATTTAATCAGTTATGCAAACATGGATAAATCATAAGAAAAATAAATATTTATTAAATTAACGAATCAATCAAAACATAATTACATCTTAGTGTTCATCCTAACTAAATCTATATCCTAATTTAGTTTATAATAAAAAAGAATAATAACAAAAAACAATAAATAAAATAAGACAAAAATATCGTTGCTCTTGAATCTTAAATCCTTAACGAATTCTTGTTAAAATCTTTTCTAATGCCCAAGAATGATATAATCTTAATAAAAAAACAATTGTAAAATAGCTTCCAATTTACTTCCCACTACTTTTCCATTATTTCTTGACCAAAAAGCTCTTTTTTTGTTCCTTCTTTTCTTCAAATCCAAAATCCTAGCTTCTTAATGAGCTACACAGTCTCAATATATGTATATGTAAAAATCTTTGTTTCTTATGTCAGCATCGGTAACTGTTTTTTTCAAAAAATAACATCGTAAACTAAGCATTTGTTTGTCCTCAAGCAAACTAATTCCATTATTCGAAATCAAATAGAAAATAACTCCTAGAGAAGTGTTATACCAATTGAACATATCTATGGAGATTCTTCATATACTCATCTAATCATTATGGTTATCAAAATGATGAGTAACTAACTCTTTGTGTTAATTCACCTTATGATCTTTCAAGTTTTAATTTGAATCTAGAACTCAATTCATTGCGTAAAATAAACATTCATAAGACAAAATGCTTCATCCTTAAAAAATATTCAAACCCTTTTTAATAAGACACGAACTTAAATAAAACAAGATAATTAGAAGCTTGTTTGAAAAAAATCACCAAGCTTTTTTACATTAAAGTTGACATCTTGTTACAAAAATCCTTAGTTACTTAACTAGTTACTATCTCAAATGGCTATTAGCACTACTCTTAACTTCAACCTTTTTATTGGTAATGGAGTGAAATTACTTATAATAATTTATTCACATTTTTATGTGGGATACTAAAAATGTGAAAAATAACTCATAATTACTTGATGCATGTACAAGTTATATACAGATTTCAAATCACCAAAACAATCAAATTCATTGTGAATTATTTCCAATGGTATACTTCTAGAGAAATTTTTTTCCCAAGAATTACTTCCTGATGAGAAAGTAATGGAAAATTTGGTAAGCTTGAATTGTCATATCATATATACTCCCTCCCTTACACTTAAAATAAGCGTCGTCTTCAATGTTTTAAGCATGCATGAATAATAAAAATAACCAAAAAGGAAAGGAAAAATAGTAATTTGAATTCCCCTGAATTTGAGTCATATGTTATAGGTCTTAGAAGTGATTCCATTCCATTGATTTGTTATAAAAGTGTTGATTGGAATAAAAAAACTTTAGCAAAATGTAAGTAAAAAGGAAAAAAAAAACAAAACAAAACGTATATGTAAATCTATAATCAATATTATTAATAAATATGAAAAAAATTATAGAAGATAGACAAACCACTCATGCAGAGGAGATGAAAGCATCCGTGGTGGTGCATAGGAAACTATTGCTTGCTAGGCGCCATCCTTGTATCATCACATTCATCAATCTCTCTCTAGTGTGATAATGTCCTGCGGCTCTCTATACTTTGCATCCTCGACATCCTCCCCTCTCCATTTGGTTTGTTAAGCTCTCGGGCCGCATCTAGCACTTCTACCTCGTAAGTGAAAATGTAAGTTTTAGCATTATAAATAGATAAACATAGAGTATAGTGTTACCAAAAGAAGATACAAATTAATGCAAACGATGCATTAACCTAATCTATAATATTCCCATATTTGTATACGTAGTATAAACGTCTAATCATATTGTAAAAATTCAACTTCTTATGTCCATCAGCCTAATCTAAAGGCTTTCCATTTTGCGGAACTATGGTGAGGATCATTGATATACGGAATCTTATTTTTATATTTTTACAAAGAGATTATTTTTATTATTTGAACCTAAGACTTTCTTATTACAAAGAAAACAATTGAGTAGTTTAATTAAAAAATTATTTTTTATAAGAATTTTCTAATTTGAGAGTTTGAAGGTGTTGAGTCCAAGAAATTACAAAAATAAGAAATGTTATTTCTAAATTGCTAATTAATTTATGAATTTAATAGACATTCCTAGTAATTTAGACTTTGTTTTGGTCAAACACTCGTGATTCCGAGTTTAAGTTGATGAACATGAATCACTTACGCGTGGAGCACCATCTCCAATATCCTCTTGCTCCATTTTCCAATTAACCTCACATTGTGCATTATATGACTCTATTTGGCAATTAGCTAATTGTATTAGTTGTTAGCTGATAGTTGATTATATCAGCTGATTATATTAGCTGTTTGTCATTTGATGTTTGGTAAAATTAGCTTTTTATTATTAGCTGTTTATGTGTAAAATAACTTATTAGAACATAACTTTTAAAAAAATTATAAGGATATAAATATTACATATTTTAGTATTTCATTCAATATTCTTATAAGAATTTAGATTTTACATATTAAATTCTACAAAAACTAAGTTTATAAGCCTAATAA
>JAOSBN010107220.1:0-10988 GCA_027563595.1 Erythroxylum suave
GCTGGCGTTCTCACTACACCAAACTCTACTGTCCATGCACTGCGATGGCCTCTTCTCTGTGGACGGTCAATCTCCCCCGTGGCCCCTCCGAAACATGATCCTCCCCTGATCGCTGGAACAGCATGGGTGTGCCACGCGACAACGTCATGTGAAGTTTACTTAATAGTCCCAGCAGCCAACGTGGACCTCAAACAAGAGCGGCTCTGCATATCCACGTGGCTGTTGTGAGGACTAGGGTTCACCGATGCCACCACTTCTGTTCATAACATCCGTCATTCTCTGTCTGGATCGATTGTCGTAGCACACGTCACTCACAAAACTTCCATCTCTCCAGACCTCGACTCTACGCCAACGACAAGATGCCGACCTGGATGCCGACATGGCTAAGTTGGTACAAGAAACCATCTTACGTTGACATGAAGGTGTTTGCTGCTTCTCTCAACTCGAGAGTCGAACAGAAGTTCGAGGATCGATCATCTTCAAGGCATTCCTACTCGTCATTACGAAGTGAAGAAAGCATACCCAAAGATCTCACACTAGAAAGGATATTGGGCAATAAAACGTGTACGGACCTTGCAGCACTTGTACCATTGACATGGCTGATGATGTGTCCACAGGCAGTCCAATGTCTCTATACGATTTCTACATGTACCTCAAACATATCGAGTATTCACAGGAGAACCTCGAGTTCTACATGTGGTATGTCTAAGCCGTCTCTGTTATCATATACTTCTACTCATCACAGCAATAGGTACAAGGACTACGAACAACGCTACCGAGACCAAGCAGTCAAGGACGCAAAGTCAAACATCACAGTCGAGGTCAAGAACCTACCCAAGATTGACGTCGACACCTCGTTGATGAAAGAAACACTGGACTCATCAGATTCAGAGGACTCACTCCTAACCCCAACCGAATCATATATCGGTATGCGCTCCCCTGTAGCATCGTGAGACACCTACTAACGCCCACCAGCGCCTGGCTTTGTCGCATATATCGAAGCACTCGTGCTCCATGAAGCAGCCAAATACCCACGCCCCTGCTGCACGACCTTCCTCACCGCCGCTGAAGCCTGCAAACTCGATACACCAGCCCAACAACACCACGAAGAACTCCAGAACATTAGCGCTCTCTTCCTCACCCCCAACGCTTCTAAAGAGCTGAACATCCCGCCTTCCATCCGCAAAGCAGCTCTTGCGGGTCTTTCCAGCTCGAACTCACCCGAACACCTGGCCAAGGTAGCTGAACATGTCCACGCTCTCCTTCGCTATGGTTCACACCGCAACTTC
The DNA here is from genome assembly GCA_027563595.1 of Erythroxylum suave. NCBI lineage: Eukaryota > Viridiplantae > Streptophyta > Magnoliopsida > Malpighiales > Erythroxylaceae > Erythroxylum > Erythroxylum suave. The sequence goes on from JAOSBN010107220.1 coordinate 1,290, forward strand.
GTCCGCCTCGGCGTCAACAACGGCACCTTTGAGACTCTATGCATGGTGACCTTCATCGGCATCACCATGACCATCCTCGGCCTCCTGACCATGCTCACCATAGCCTTCGCTTCACCCTCCATCCACCATTCCCCACAATGGCGTGGCCTTGCCACCATTCCCTTCTGGCTCATCGGCTTCTCATTCCTGCTCGCCGGCATGCGCGGCTCCTGCTTCCTCCTACTCCTCTTCTCTCGCCGCCAGGAACTCCCCTGGGAGCGCGTCGACGACAACGAAAGCGTCAAGACCCTTCACGACACCCGCAACCCCATCAAAAAATTCGCCCGCAAACTCATGATCTTCGAGCGCAAGATCCGCGTCAGGGACATGGGCTTACGGAGGCTGCAACGAAAGATCGTTATACAAAGCATTGTCGGCGCCGTGGTGGGCACGACGATCCTCGAGGTCGTCTTCCTGATGCTGCCTATATGGAAGAAATAGACGTTCTGGTTCTGGTTCTGTCTCGTTCTAGCTCATGGTGTCCGGTTGGTATCGAACACGTTTCATCTCTGTCATTTGTAATATACCCCTTTATATCACGACACGACTCAAGGCCTCAGGCAATGCAACATTTACAAGGTTGTCACGAATGCATGGGAGTTAACACGGTTAGACCACAACTGTACATCTCTATCTGCTTACTTGGTCGTCTGATTATTTTATGCATGAGATACGCTGCGAAAATAGACTACACTGGCTCGTTGCCAATCTAATACCTACATCTTCTACATCTTCTCCCAGTACTCCTAGTAGTTCTGATACTTCCACAAGCCCTGTTTTGTGCTGTTACCATCCCAGCTGCAATCTTCTCCTAGGACCGAAGGTGTCCACTACCTGCCGCACGGTACCACACGACCAAGTCCTTGCCCAACGTTGCACACGACAACTCACGACTCCAGCTCGGATAATCTCGTATAGTCTCACGGTCCACTTCGGAAGTCTGCTGAGTTGTGTTCATCACAGAATTTTCATCGGAGCGCCCTTACAACTGAATCGTACAAAGGGCCCGAGCGTGCATGACCTGAGTAGCCGTCCAGAGCTCGGATGCACGCTGCCGTTGACATTTCGGCTGCAGGTGGCGCAGACACCCGCTGGTCAACGGCATCTTGTCATACAGGATGTGTGTGGTGAAAACCCGTTTGGTCCACAAGGGTCTGTGCACGCCCGCCCGTCTGACACAGGGGCTACTCTGGAAGGTCTCGCCGTTGACAGCGGTGAGCTGGGGGACTGCCGTGTGTGACGGGCCTTCCGGTGAATTTCTTATTTGACGAAAACCTCCTGTCGACTCTCGGCAGGTTCATGCGAAGTCGATGCGACCTGCTTCGTGGTTGACGTTGAAACTAGCGGGTTTGTGATCCAGGCGCCGGTCTTTTGATGAGTTGGATGATTTTTAAACGACGAGGTGGGTTCGGACTTGACCTTCATGATCCAGAGTGCTTGAGGTTCGGGTGCAGTGTGTACTCAATGCAGATGAATGAAGACATCTCAACAGATGATGCTGCGTGCTGAACAGACTTGCAGAAATTTCTTTTCTCAAGCTGGCGAGATGAGCGGTTCCACATGCAACGAGGCAGCCGACTTGCGCTCGTTACACAGGCATACCCCAGAATCTGCTGCATTCTGCAATAGTGATATTTTATGTTGCCTTGAGGCCAAATCTTTTCGCTGTTTGTTGTCACATGCGCAATCACTGTGAGTTCAGAAATTCAAAGCCCTCTCTAATTGCAAGTCTCCATGACGGCTCAAGTATCTATGCGAACCAGAATCAATAATGGACTTCCAACACAGCTTGTTCACTGCCCTATTGCAGTCGACAGAAGCAGTCTTGATTCGCCACAATTTAACCAGATAAATGGCTGTAGAATCAGTCAAACGATACGCGGAAGATGGAGGCATTCTGGACTCCTTAAGTCGAGAACATCTGCCGCAATCGTGAGGCATGTCAGCTTTCGTCCTGTTGTCGAATGTAACTCTGCATATCACACTGATCCAAAGCTCGTATGCATGCTGTAGATTGCTTGAACCAAATTGCATGCAAATCATCATAAGCAGGATCGTTCTTGCCATGTTTTTTCGCGCGGTCATAACGTGATACGAATCTCGTGTCTCTGTCCACGCACATTGACCTCAACTGAGGCATCAGTATCGGCAACAGGACACTATTCAGCATCGTTAGATTCACACGCTCGTTGACCAGTAGAATGTCGTGCAGTCTCAAATCGACCCTAGCATGCATCTCACGGAAATTTATACTCAGCCAAATGTCGAAATTCCAGTTCGGCACTATCACCATCAAAGACGCAAATGGCAGATACTACGTCTGCGGCAACATTGCTTTGAAGCAAGATGACGAAGACGTAGAGAAAATAGCAGCGAACGTTCTGATTGAAGTCCAACGTCCCCAGGTCTGGACACAGATGCTTCTCAGAGGAGATTTGGGGTTTGCCGAAGCATACATAAATGCAGAAATAGACTGTGACAACTTGCCAATGCTCTTCGAATTGATTATCATCAATCGTGACACCAAGAAGGCAAGGCCTACCATTCGTTCGATACTGAACTTGCTTCAGCGTCCTGTGCGGGTGGCCAACGATCTCAACCAAGCTTCAATCAATGCAAACGCTCACTATTCTCTCAGCAACGAAATGTTCTTGGCATTCTTGAGCCCAGACATGACCTATTCTTGTCCGTTGTGGATTGAAGACTTCGCCAGCAGTGGGTTTTATGGTACACTCGAAGAAGCACAGTACCGCAAATTGAGATCAGTCATCGAGATGGCCGAGATCTCCACGGCAGATCATGTCCTTGAGATTGGTACAGGCTGGGCAAGCTTCGCCATACTAGCATCGCAGATAACGGGATGCCAGGTCACCACCATCACTCTCAGTAATGAGCAGAAAAAGCTTGCCGAGAAGCATATCAAGATGGCAGGTCTAGACGGAAAGATCAAAGTTCTTTTGTGCGATTACCGAAGAGTCTCCCACACGAGGCCATTTGACAAAATAGTCAGCATTGAGATGATTGAAGCTGTGGGTAAGGACGACATTGACACGTTTTTCAACTGTATGGGTCAGTATCTCAAATCCAAAGGGGGCGTCATGGTATTGCAGGCCATCGTCATGCCAGAATCCAGCCACCACATTCGTCAGGGCAAAGAAGGATTCATCGAAAAGTATATCTTCCCGGGCGGCTATCTACCATCAATCAGCGAATTGAGAGAGAGCATCGATAAGACATCTGCAGGGACACTAGCAGTGACAAGAACACGATGTATTGGGTCTCATTATGCAAGGGCCCTGAAGATCTGGAGGCAAACTTTCGAGGAGAATTTCCAGCATGTGATAGCTCCAGCACTGGGGCAGAAACATCCGGAGATGAAAGTTGAAGACATCGAGGTGTTCCGTCGCAAGTGGACCGTAAGTGAACTACTAAAGCATGCCATCGTCTCAAACTGACCCCTGATGTAGTATTATTTTGCATACTGCGAAGCCGGCTTCAAGACGGGCATCATTGATGATGTGATGATGAAAATTGAGTGCAAAAGCTGCCAGCCGCAACGGTGAGAGACCTTGGACATCTCGATACAGTACGGCAACTATATTGTCGACATTATCGGCGTTGAAGGTTGATCAAAGCGAGGTAGTGACTAAGATCTTATCGGATAACGCTAGTACTAAAGGAGTATTGGCGGCCTGCCGTGAGGATCTCCGGAGCTGATGACCTTATCGATAACGATTTTCCGGGGGGCAGCGTCTGCATGGTTGCGCAAGAGCATTGTTCATGTTCACTGCTCTCACTTTGGTATCACTATGCTCTGACCGCCCTTGTAAGTCATTCATGCTTCTGTGAGATCGTATCAGGGCTTTGCTATAGTACAATGGAACTCCAGACGACCTACAGACCTCGAAACCCAATCTCATGACATCCCTTCCCCCGAACAACGACGTATAGTAACTATCCATGACAACCGCCACCATGGCTGAGGAGTCATTCCACCTGTTCAGTCTGCCGAACGAAGTAGGCACGGTACTCTCATATAGTAATCTGTTCTGACCACTGTCAAGATCCTTGTATCGATCCTCACAGACTTCTCCACACACGAGCTACTGCCACTAGCCCTCGTCTCCCATCGCTTCCACCACCTTGTCCTTCGAATCCTACATTTCCGGCTCTTGGTCGCAGCAGAAGCACCCGAGTACAAAATCATCCTCGAAGCCTATCTTCCATCGCGGCGATACACGCGGCCATACTTGTTCTGTACATACCTCGGTACAGACGGTCTCAGCTCCAGAATCGATGGGGAAGGAAGCCTCTATCGCGACTGTGAGGGTGCGGTGGGTGGACGTCTTGCAAAGCTGAGTGGACTGTACAGTCGGTTCCGACCAGAGTATCCGGCCGAGGAGGGCCAGATGCCCGTCAGGAGAATCGCAGGTGCGGTGCCAAACCTGCAGTCGAACAACGCCGCAAGTGACTGGCGCCAAACAAATGCACCAGGATTTGACCCCAGACCTCCCTCTCAGCCGGCCGCAGCACCCGGGTTTCCTCAAGGTCAGCAGCCGCCCTCGTTGACGCAACCTATCTATGGGAACATGGGGGATGGAGGGAGCAGAAAGGTTATCTATACTCTCAATCTGGACGCAGATGAGTTGTTCGGGCAATTTTGCTCGGCGGCCAGTTTGGTCAGGCTCGGTCCAAGGAGGGGTGTATTTTTAAGTACAGTGCCAATTGTGGGAGACAAGCAGGGCGTGATCCGGGTTTGGAGGGAATGGTTACTGGACAGAGCCAAGATGTTGATCGAGACGGAGCTCGACCTGCCGGGCTCGGCACTAAAGCGCACACCCACTGACTTGAGACCAGAGGATATAATTCGGGACAAGAACGTACTTTGGACTGATTACAAACGCAATGTGGGCTTGCGGCTAGCGATCCAAGAACGTCCAATCGCGGGTGTGGAGTCCCGCAGCATCGACGAAGACAAAGACGACATCCCGCTGATCTTTGATATTGAAATTCGAGGTGAGAAGACCCAATGACGACAAGGTCGACGGAAGACCTCGTTGTGCTGACTATCTGCAGAACTTATTGTTCGAACCACGCATCTGATGCTTGGGGTAGAGGAACACCAGGTACTGGCAGCAACACCAGGTAAATCGTTGATCTTTGGCAGTTTCGCTGTCGCTGTATAGTGAGTATGACTTCAATGCATCACCACCTCCTGATGTACTTGATGTCGTATGCGTTGAAAGGACTCCTCGACTGACTGTCAGGCGCCATAGGTAACAGCGAATCGTTCCTTTCGTGGGTTGTCAGGTCTGGAGGACAGCTTCCCGGGGAGAGGATAATATGACCCTCCTTTCAACGTCGCATCGAGTGCGCTTGAGCGGTAGGGCAAGCCAAAGCAACAATGAGGAAGTGCTGATACTTCGGTCGCTCAAGGCAATGTGTGTGTTGAGAAGCAGTAGAGTTTGGTATGGCTGCCACAGCGAGGCTTGGACCGAACAGATGATATGAGCATCCGCACTTACTTTAGTATAGACATACTCTTCGATATTTACTATGACATATCTCTTCCGTCATCACTCGGGGTCAGCGGCTCGCTCATTTCAGCAGCAGCTTGCGAGAACGGCGGAGGCTCCTTCTCGTACTTGTCTAGCAACATTTCATCGTGCTCCTCATCCTCAGACATGTCGTTCGCACGAACCTTCTTTGTCGTACTGCCCTGTGAGCCCACTTGGAACACCTGTGATGACGGGCGGAACTCATTGAGTTGGGACCCGGTGGGTGGGAGCGACAGGTCATCATCCGACTCATCGGCGCCTTCATTCTCATCCTCGCTGTCAGCAATCTCTATCGCCTTGCGCTTTGAGTTTCCGGGTCGCTCAGGCAGGGACGTCTCCAGCGCGGGCATCACGGCCGAGTCATCAACCTCGTCGGGCTCGTCAGCAGCTTCATCACCCTCGTTGATCTCAGTCTCGAACACGTCCTCGAGCGGACGAAGAGGCTGAGTCGCCAGCGGCACAACCGCTTCCTCTGCGTCATCCAACCCGACATCGACCCCTCGGAGGCCACCCTGCAAGGTACAAATTCATCAGCGCTAGTTCCCGCCCTTCGTACATGCTTCCAGAAGGGTTGGGACTTACCGTTTCGATCACGAAGCCGACCTCAGGGCTCGAGACCAGTTTGCCGGCCAGCCTGGTGACCTTGGCGAATCGGAGGGTTCTCCGCTCGAACGCCGTGGCAGCAGGCGGTGGCGGCGCGTCGGGATCTCCTCCCGCCGTCACGGCTGACGGGTTCATGTCGTGGGGCCAAAAGTCGCGGTACAGCGCGATCCGCGTCGCGAGGTAGTTGTCCCATTGTTGAGAGGTCAGGGCTGGTCGGAGGACGGCTGCGCGCTGGCCGGATTTGAAATTGACGGTCGCTTTGCTGGTGACGAGCACGGCGACATTGTGGGTGGCTGCAAACTTTTGGAGGGAGGATGCGAAGCTTGAGAGAACTTGGAAGCGGCGCGTGAGGGCGCGTTTGGCTTGCGCTGCATCTTGCAGGGTCGACTGTGGTCTTTGGGAGGGTTTGGTGGGGCGGGCGGAGCGTGGGAGCGAGGCCAGGATGAGGTTGGATAGATCGTCTAAGACTACGAGATGCGTGTTGGGTGGAGGGAAGGTCGGTGGTGGGTAGAGGAATAGTGCTAGGAGTTTTGGCAAAGTCGTCACCTGGAGGTGGTTGAATTGCTCTGACAGCAGCGCATCCTTACTGGGCTGAGCTTGAGGCGGTGATGATGCTGGGTCGTGGCCGGAGGGCAGTCGGTATCCATTGATCAGTTGCTTAATGCGTGTCCCGTGGAGCTGAGACGAGGTGTCTATCCATGTGACAGATGGTCGATCTGCCCGCGCATGAAACGCGTTTACCGCGACTTGTAAGGCGAAGGTTGTTTTGCCGACACCAGGCGGTCCAAAGATCTCAGTGACCGAGCCTCGTTGGATGCCGCCGAGGGAGGATAGGCTTGTGTTTGAGGCCTTTCCGAGTACGTGGTCGAGCGACGCGAGTGAGGTCGGGATTGGTTGCGCGTTACGCCTAGCATTGCGAATCGCCTGAGTGCCCGACAGAGTGGGCAGTCTGTCTGTGGATGTGTCAGCGCCGATGGATTTGACTTTGAAGGCTCTGTGTGTGTCTCGGAGATATTCTTACGTGATGACGGCGAGGTGCTGGTGGTGGTGGTCGAGAAGTTGTGGTCGTCTTGTTCGACGGTGTCCATGGTTTGGGAAGTGCAAGGTCGATCGCCGTGCACATTTTCATAATTTGTGCTTGATACTCAGCGTCGGAACACATCGAGCCGACCGACCCAGGCGCCAATCGCAGGGCTGCTGCCGCATTGAGGCGCTCGACAAAGTACAGGATCGTCAGACGGAATGCTATCGATTGGCGAACTCGACCAGGATGCTTCCTTCTGCACACAGAGCCGCGGCTCGTTCGATAACGACAACAGCGTACTCTTTTGGACTAGATCTACCCAGCCGCCATCTACAACAGTCACTACATGTACTTGTGTGCTCCATTCGGCCTTCTCGTCACGCCCTCAACCCTCCTGAAACCCATCGAGGAATCCCTCGACCATTTGGTGTGCAAACCTAGTCTTGTTTCTCGCGGCCGTGGCCTCTGACAAGGCGTGGCATCATTAGTGTATCGGCGATTTCTGGTCGATCGTTATTGTTCAGATGCTGACCAGTTTCAGATCATATAGACACACGTCGCCGACGGGCACAATCAATACTTCAGATCTTGTTTTCCTCTCTGTCGGGGCTCTTTACTTGGGTGTCCCTGACCTCCTTCTCTCGATGGTCTCTCGTTCTTTCAAATCGCATCGACTGTCTTTCGCAATGGCAGCTATCGCGCATCTTCAATGGTGCTTGTCTGACTCAAGGCTGCGGACAGACTGATATCCGACCTGGTATAGAGCACGTCTCGAACCGCTTACTACCAAAATCTTGTACCACTCGTACACGCCAATAACGAGAACAACTGCAGCTGCCAGAAGTGCTCAGCATTCAGAGCAATGCATTGCGCCGGCCAAGGGTAGGCCATCGCCTGCAATGTTGTAGGGTCAGGGATGCTGTTGTCTCAGTCAGAGTCGCTCATTCTCGTCTCTTCTCAAGTCCAACGAGACCAGTACGCAGGACGATGAAAGACCACTGTATGCTGCAGCATCATGTTGCCTCTTTGGTTCTGTTCTGGACACCGGTCGAGCTTTACAGTCATCGCTCATGTCGGCTCTCTATTGAAGTGCGTATTGGGTCAGTTCGAGGAAACTGTCCTTGTTTCGTGGCAATTCCAGCATGCTCAGCACTCGGTTGGAGCTTACTGTGGGTACACCATAGCGAGCGAGTGTATATTGTGTCCCGCTTGACAGGACCATTAAGACTCTGTTCACCCCATCTAACTTCATCTCCATAGGGACGTAAGACGATGTTCGACTTGGCCTATACCTCTTACGCTGCTCGCGGCACTGGCAGCAATATGGTCTTTGTTAGGCATCTCACCCTGCTTACCAAGCTTATATCCCACACAGTACCTCAACAATGGGCAATTGGTTTGAGAAACAGTTATGCTTCACGCGGCCTTGACAGGCTTCCGTATAAGTCGAAGCCAGTCGCGTCATGAAGGCCATGGAGACCAAGGGTCTGTTCGTCGTGATTAATTCAAAGTTGGCCTGCTCCGTCATGCAGCGAAAACATCCTGATGATTGCTAGAATGACAATTGTCAGACTGAAAAGCCACATTTGTGGTCGGACAGCACGAGTCGCCACTGATGGCAGAATTTGCAGTCATTGTTCCGGGAAGCGTGCAGGGGGCGCTGAACACTGGGCAGGCTAGCCAAAGCCCAGACCGAGCCTAGAAAGTACGCAGCCCGGCGCTCTTACCGCCGACCGCCTACCACTCCTCGCCTATCTTGAGTGGTTCAATGATCGATTGGTAGGGCACGGATACAAGTCACACATCGCTTATTACGAAGATGCATGTCATGCACTGTGCACTCTGGCACCCTGAAGGAATTAGACATGACCTAGGTCTGAAAGTGAGGCAGATGCCTCGAGGATGACATTGCAATCTATGGTGCAGGACGTCTTCTGCTGCAGTACCAACAGCTAATTGTCCAACAGCATAGGCTCAACCTTTCTATATCGCTCAAAAGACTTCGATGCAAGAGCCACACTCAAGACACAGTGCTCGATGCTACGTGCGTTACTTGTCGACATCCTCCTTTCGCCGATCGGAAGCCGTGCATCCCACGGTACACTCTTCAATCCGAAAAGACGAAGCGAGAGACTGCTTGAGAGTGTCACCGGGCTGTGCATGCATGTGTCTTTGAGTAAGGCCAGTGAAAACATTCTGGACCAACGCATCTGTCTTTCAGCAATCCTCATAACATTGTATTTGTTATGAGCTGGGAGCGGAAGTCAGTCTGCCTCACACAAGGGGCAGAATGATGGACGGGCAGCGAACACAATGTCGCTTGTCACTGGCATGGGCTCATCGAACCTACCAGGCTGTCGATGAGGCTGGTGCTAGTACGCCTTAGGCCAAAGGTCCATTACTAATTAATCTTTCTATCAAGAATTCTCTATTTTAATGTAGGGAAAGTTTGATATGAGTATAATAGGTGAGTTA
>JAOSBN010107241.1:0-10986 GCA_027563595.1 Erythroxylum suave
CTTCTGAATTTAGACCTAGTTCTCACACCGTCTGAAGTTTCTCCTATAATCAGATTTTCTAGGTGAGAAGATTTATATTTTCAGTCCTTTTTCAAATTAGAATTTTCAAGAACATCTTCTACTTTATCTAGAGGAACATCTAATAGTGACACATCTTTATTATCAACCAAGGGTACTACTAGGGTTTCATTATCAGTATCATTACTTCTATCTGATTGAGAACTATTATCAAAGTTGACATGAATAGATTCTTCAACAGATTTAGAAGCAAGATTATAAACCATATAAGCTTTAGAAGATAAAGAATATCCTAGAAAATTCCTGAATAGACCTTAGAATCAAATTTGTCCAGAATTTCTTTTGTATTCAATATAGTACACTTGCAACCAAATGGATGAAAGTAAGATATATTAGGCTTCCTTCCATTCCATAACTCATATGGAGTTTTATTCAACATTGGTCGCATAAGTATTCTATTTTGAATATAACAAGCTGTATTTACAGCTTCTACCCAGAAAAACTTAGGAAGATTCATTTCACATAGCATGGTTCTTTCCATTTCTTGAATCGTCCTGTTCTTTCTTTCTACAAGTCCATTTTGTTGTGGAGTTCTAGGAGCAAAGAAATTATGGATAATTCCATTCTCTTCACAGAATATCCTAAATTTTTCATTTTCAAACTCACCATCAGGATCACTTCTAATTTTAGTAATAGAAATTCCCTCTTCATTTTGTAACTTTTTGGACAGAACTTTAAAACACTTAAAAGATTCATCCTTATGAGACAAAAATAATATCAAACAAAATCTAGTGAAGTCATCAACAATTACGAGACCATACTTCTTTTTGCCAAGACTTAATGTCCTAGTTGGACCAAATAAATCTATATGTAACCACTCTAGAGGTCTAGACAAAGTTACAATATTTTTAGAAGAAAAAGATGTTTTAACCTGTTTTCCTTTATGATAACTTTCACAAATTAAATCCTTGTTAAAACTTATTTTTTGGTAAACCTCTTACTAAATCATGTTTAATCAACTTGGAAAAATATTTAAAACTAACATGACCTAACTTTTTATGCCAGATCATATTTTCTTCATATGTTGATATAAAACAAGAAATATTTTGACTTTACAAATCTTCTAAATTAATCTTATAAAGATTGTTTCATCTTTTAGCAGAAAAGAATGTGGAACTATCCTCGTTTTTGACTACATAAGAGTTTTGATTAAAGGATACTTCAAAACCAGAATCACATAATTGACTTACACTAATCAAATTATGTTGTAAACCTTCAACAAGCAGAACATTATCAACACATACAATGGAATCTTTACCGATTTTGCCAATTCCAACTATTTCGCCCTGCTAGTTGTCTCCAAAAGTTACTAATCCTCCCTTCTTATCTTGAAGATCTAGGAACATAGACCTTCTTCCCGTCATGTGTCGCAAGCATTCACTTTCCAAATACCATTGGTGCTGGCTGCTTTTTCCAAGGAAGGAGATCTACAGTAGATATTATGTTCTTTTTAGGTACCCAGATTTTCTTGGGTCCTTTAGGGTTAGTCTTATAATTATTCATAGAATGATAAAAAGAAGACTGGTGAAATTTCCTTTTATAGGGAACAAACTTCTTTTTGTAACAAATATTGCTTTTAATAAACCCTAAACCACTCTTGTCATTAGGGTGTCGATAATTTCCAATCATGTCATTCATTTTCTTCGTACTTTCAGTAAAGATTGATAAATTTGCTGAGAGAGAATTAATCCTTTGTTTCAATTGACTAATTTCCTCAGATCTATCAATAGATACTTTTTTTTCATATCGTCTACTTGTTTCTTAAGACAGACGTTTTCTTTCTCTAACACTTCCGTGTTCCTCAAGTTTTCGACAAACTTTCTTTTTAGGGATCTATACTATTTTAGTATAACATGTAAATCTTTTAACAATTCTAAATATGCATCTTGAAGTTCATTAAAGTTAGAAGTTACCTCCTCGTCATCCTCTTTTTTGGCTACCAAACATATACTTACTTGTTTTGATGCTTCTGAATCAGAATTAGATTCGGATGAATCCAAATCTTCCCAAGTTGCCATCATACTCTCTTTATTTCCTTTATTTTTTTTCGTTTTTCTTCTAAGCAACGGACATTCAGACTTGTAGTGTCCTGGTTTGTTACACTCGTAGTAAATGATAGAGGTTTTCTCGTTCTTGACTTCTTCTTTGCTATTTTTCTTAAAAGAAAATTTTTTACTTCCTTTTGCTTTCTTTTTCCACATCCTTCTGATCTTTCTTGAAATGAAAGATAATTCGTCATCATCTTCACTTGAATCGTGATCAGATTCACTAGTATCATCATTCTTGACTTTTTTGATCTTTAATGCTTTTGACGAAAAACTTCTATTTCTCTGAGTCTTATGATTTTTTTGACCAGCCTTTAATGCTGTGGATTTGTCTCTTTTAGGTTTATCTTCAGCATCAAGCTCTACTTCATGTATCTTCAAAGAACCAAGCAATTCATATAGCTTTAATTTGCTCAAGTCCTTAGCTTCTTGTATTGCAGTGACTTTGAGTCTCCATCTTTTCGGCAGACTTCTGAGAATCTTCCTTACATGGTCTTGATTATCGTAGATTCTCCCAAGAGCTTTAATTCCATTAATGATAGTTTGAAATATTCCAAACATCTGATCAATAGACTCATCTTCTTTCATTTTAAACAGCTCATATTTATGTACAAAAATACTAATCTTGGACTCTTTCACTTGGTTTGTTCCTTCATGTGCGATGGATAGAGTATCCCACATCTCCTTCATAGTTTCGCATCCATGAACTTTATCATATTCACTTCTGCTTAACACAAAACTCAAAAAGAACTTGGCCTTTGAATTTAGTTGAAATCTAGCTTTGTGATCAGCCGACCGTCTGTTACAAGGAATGGTACTTCCTTCATCATCTATTAGTTCATATGGTCCATTCCCGATGATATCCCAAAGATCAATGTGTGTAGATTCTATGAAGAGCCGCATCCTATCCTTCCAATAATGATAATCTTTACCATTGAATGCAGGACGTCTTATGACGGAGGCATCTTCAGCTATAAAAACATGTAATTCAACCATAGATCTTTGTCCTCACTTTGTAAAGATGGTTCTTGGAAGCCGAGCTCTGATACCAATTGAAGTAAATCACACGTTATTATAGAATTTACGTACAATAAACTAGATACACAATAAGGGGGTTTGAATTGTTTATTTTTTTTATGAATACAAAATCTTGTTAAGAACTTCTCTAACTTGTTAAAGAATATCACACAAATTATATGAAAATTTTTACGAAGTTAAATCGCAAATAACTTCTATATACTTGTTTAACAACAAAATAAACTGATGTAAAAGGATAGAAGATAGACGCTGTGATTTTTATACTGGTTCACCCCAAACTGTGGGCTATGTTCAATCCTCAAAGTTCGTCTGAGTATTTCACTATACTTCGACAAATTACAGGTATCATTTCTTCCCTTCCGGAGCCTCTTCAGGTCTCTTATACAAAGTATTCTTTCTGCTACCTTAGCCTCTCTAGGCTCTTAGCCTTTTCTTTCTGTCACTAGAAAGATATTGTGAGCTTTTGTTACAGTACGGTTAGCTCTCTTAGTATTGCACTACAGAATTTTTTCTTTTCAAAGTAAACACTTGAAAGCTCAAAGATCAATGATTTCTCAAAGGTTGTAAGATTTTCTAATCTTCGACTACGACTAGTATTTATAGCCTAAGTCTCCAACTGCTTCTTAATTCTTGATAACCGTTATTTAGTTGATTTCTGTAACTAACTCTAACTAATTAACTGTTCAGCATTCTAGCGTATCTTCTTCTTTGTATCGTTAATGTTTTCAACCTCTTCTGTGTTTTGAGCTTCTTCTATGTTTTCCTTTCTTCTGTGTTTTGCGCTTCTTCCATGTTTTCCTTTCTTCTGTGTTTTACGTTTCTTCTGTGTTTTGCTTCCTTCTATGTTTTGCTTCCTTCTTTTCTGTGTTTAGCTTCCTTCTATGTTTTACACTTCTTCTGCACACTTAACACACCTATCAAAATCGTTCATTTATTTCTAACATTATCATTATTTGATTGTCATTAAAATTAATTATTGTGAAGTCCTCTTGACTTAACTGCAAGAACAACTGCGAAAGTAAAATCATAACTTGAATCTGAAGAAACTATGGAAAACCCAAGAATACTAAGGGAGTTAACTGCACCAAGCTTAACCTAAAGGCTTTTATGCATTATATTTCCTAATTTTGTTGAGCATATTAACTTTAAACTTAAGTTTGGATTAATATATTTGTTTCCTAATTTTCATGGTCTTGTAGGTGAGGATGCTCATAAGCATCTCAAGAAATTTAATATGGTATATCTTAGTATAAAGCCTTATGGGGTCATAAACAAGCAAATCATATTGAGAGCTTTCATGGTCTCACTAAAAGATGCTCCAAAGGATTGGTTGTTTGATCTATCCTGCTAGGAGTATGAATATATGGATAGAGATGAAATGACTATTTTTTAAAAGATATTTTCAAACATTAAAGACAACAAGTATACGGAAGGAGATCTATGACATAAAGTAATATAATGACGAGTCCTTATACGAGTACTGGGAGAACTTTAAAAAGTTGTGTGCTAGCTTTCCCTAACACAAAGTACATGAACAACTCATTATCCAGTATTTCTACGAGGGATTGTTACCTATCAAGAGGATTTTGGTCGATGCAGTGAGCGGTGGAGCATTATGTGAAAAGACTCCTACAGAAGCTTGTATTTTAAATAAGCACATAGCTGCTAATACTCAACAATTTGGCACTCACTGTGATTTTTTTAGTGTAAACAAGGTAAGTACTTCAACCATCGAATATCATTCAGATGAGTTAATGTCTTTTATTAGAAAACTTGCAGTCAGATAGGTACATGTAAAGGTATGAGAAACACAAGCCATTTGATTGATGAGTGGTTGACATTACAAGAGGGAATTATGGTATATGTGAATGCTACAAGAGGGAATTTTCCTAACCAATACAATCTGTACTCCCAGATGTATAACCCAGGCTGGAGGGATCATCCCAACTTAAATTATAGAAGGAATAGACAATAAAATTACTTTTAAAATAGGCCACAAGAATCATAACAATTTCAACCCAGGTCATAAGCCTCTTCTTCCAGTTCAGGTACATCTCTTGACGACTTTCTCAAGACTTTCATTATTAACAATCTTCAATTTCAACAGGCAGCTTCAACAAAATGTCTAACAATTTTAGTAGGAGACAAAATCGAGCATACAAAATGTGGAATGCCAAATAGGTCAGATGGTAGTGAGGATTAACTATCTAGAGCCACAAAGTGGTGGACGTCTGTCATCAGATACGAATACGAAGAATGTTAGTGCAATCACCTTGAGGAGTGTTCAGAAGCTTGAGAACCTGAAAAAAATCACTCAAACGATGGTTAATGAAGAAGATATTGAGAGGTAATAAGAAAAATTACTCAAAGGTAAATTCTAAATGCCCAATTTTTTAAAAGACTAACGCTCTGCCTTTTCCTAACAGGTTGGCAAAGTTAAATGAAGAGGTTAAGGATAGTGAGATCTGGGAGACCTTTCGAAAGGTTGAGGTGAATATCCCACTATTAGAAGCGATCAAGCAAGTGCCAAGGTATTCAAAATTACTGAAGGAATTACCTACAAACAAAGGAAAGTTAAAAGCTGATGAAAGAATTAGGATGAGCAAAACTATTTCTGCAGTTCTAAAAAAGAAAATACCCCCTAAATGTAAAAACCTAGGCATGTTTACTATTCCTTGCAAAATGGGTAACATTAAGATTAAACAAGTCATGCTAGATTTAGGAGCATCAATTAATGTTACACTTGATTCCATGTATACTTCTTTAAATTTAGGTTCATTAAAAGAAACTAATGTTACCATACAATTAATTGATTATTCTAATGCTTACCCAAATGGGTTGATTGAGGATGTGCTTTTGTAGGTAAATAAGCTAATATTTCCTACATAAAAGTGGGTTGATTGAGGATGTGCTTTTGTAGGTAAATCAACTAATATTTCCTACCAACTTTTATGTGGTTGACATAAAAGATGAAACTTCCTATAACCCAATACCTATCTTACTAGGGAGGTCATTTCTTAATATGACCCAAACTAATATAGGTGTTTGTGAGGGTACCCTTATGATGGAAATCGATGGGGAAGTTACTGATTTCAATATTTTTTATGATAATAAGCACTCCTATAACGAACACTCTATTTTTGCAAATAATGTGATTAACCTTTCAGTTTGGGAAGACTGTAAGCAAAAACATACAAAACAAGAAGAGATTTCAATAAAAGAGAAGACTAAAGCTTTTAATGTCTCGCCAAAAAGATTTACCGTTATTCAAAAAGTGCTTCATTATTTTCCTAAATATAAATTATTTCCACATAAATGTCACACTTATTGGGTCGATCCTTTTGTGACAAATAATTTTTTTCCTTATGGTGCAATAAAGATTAAAAGTTAAAAAATAGGGAAGACATTGCATGTAACATCCCATTTTCTCATACTAAGGGTTAGAACTATAGATAAAAGCATATGAGATTGAGAAAATAGGAAATGCATTCATGCTCATGCATAATATTAGTATACACACATGTAAACTGTATTTTTACACACATTACAACGACTGTTCATGCACTCGTTTCACATATTACAGGGTATAAATGATTCTAATGTGATTATAATGCGAATAGTGAATATTTTGTCTTGAAAATTGATTTGGTCAATTATAATATTGATTTAGATTTTTTGGTGAAATTTAAGAAATTTCTAATATTTATGGGTGTTTTTGGACTAGAAAAAATGTCAAGTGGCAAGACAATTGATAAGTGGTAGTATAATTAAGTGTCAAATGGTGATAGAAATTAATGATAACTAATTATAGGATTTAATGACAAGTGTTATAGAAAATTAGGAGACAACTGGATTAGAAATTGGAGACAAATGGACTAGTTATTAAAGAGGACTCGTGGGAGACCACAAGGTGATGACATGTAGCAAGTGACAAGTGTCACTTGCCTTGCCACACACTTTATATACATAGAGCTTAAGTGAAAGACAACAATTTTGGGTCTTTCATTTTTACTTTGGTTAAATGCTCTCTTTTCATCAATTCTTCATCTTCTTCCCTTTCAACTCCATTCACGACACTCTCCTCTCACCCTTTCAATGTGACCTTTGCTATAACCCTTCATTTTCTACTCCAAGATCATATTGTCTTCTTCTTGAAGAAGAACCCTAACCTATTTCTCTTTGATGAGATAATGATCATACAATGCATGGAGAGTTAGGTCAAACCGTGATTTTGAGTTTTTATCTCCATCTTTCATTTTAGCTCTACAACAACTTATTTTCATCTTCATGTTGGTAAAAACCCAACATATTCAACCTTAATTTATAAAGATCGTATATGCTTAGAGCTAGAGTTACTTGATGATTGAGAAATGCTTTGAGCTAAGACAAGTGTATTATTATTAATCTTCATGGCATTGTTAAATAAAGCATATATGATGATAGTAAGAGAAGGAATGATCATGGAAAAGATGTTGAAAATATAGGCATAACGTGGATGAATAAATGGACACATGTCTTATTCTTGTTTATCTGATGAGAAATAACTTATGATAGTTTAAGGAATGATTGATAGAGTAAATAGTGTATAAGAGAATCCAAAAATGTTGATGAATGAGTAATGAGCATTGAAGAATAAATATACGCGTATATGTTCTATTTTCTTACAAATGATAAATAATAGATCGTTTATTGTTTTATGGATGATTAATAACAGAAAATTATCATTTAAATGAGAGTTGATAATTGTCAAAAGAAGAGATGTGTATATGGCCTAAATTGGTGAAAAGGATGAGTGTAGAAATGAGAATGTGAATGATTTAAAATTGTTCTGTATTGAGTATATAAGAAATGTGAGTTATAATTTGTCTTATGAGAAAACTAGATTGGGCTTGGAAGTTAAAGAAAAAGGCAAGTGTGTGCAGAAAATTGATGAATGTGTATATATGAATGTTCTGTTTTTAGCGATGAATGTGTATATATGAATGTTTTGTTTTTATGCTATGATCAATCATAGATTATGTTTTGTTTATGAATGATATTGAGATAGAAATAAGATGAGAATAAAAAGGTAATGAAGTAGAAAAGATAATGTATATATAAGAGGTGTTGAGCATAGTATGAAAGAGTGAGAAATCTAGAAAGGTGCAGAAAAAAGGGGTAGGCCATGATCATGGCACCCATTCCACGATCGTGGATGGGCAGAAGAAATTGTTCCTATTGTGATCGTAGGGAGGGCAGGAGAAAATGTTTCTATCACAATCGTGTGGAAGAATCCCACGATCTTGGGCAGGGTCTGGAATGGCCTAAACGTGAGATGTTCTCCTTTTACGTATGGTTTGAAACAACAAATGGTTAATTACTCCTTATGTTATATTTAAGCTTGAATGAGATCTTGAATGAACTTGGCATGATACTTGAATAAGTGATTAAAAGTGAGATATGTTTATAGTGATAAATAAGGTTATAGCATCGTGAATGAATTGTTGGTATCAAAGTACCAAAATCTGGAACATTATAAGTATAATGGGAATAAAGGTGCTTATATGAATGCTAATGTGATTCAAAGAAGATGAGAAATATGTATTACGTAAAGGTGAATAAGAAATTGAATATTTTATGATCTATAAATGCTAGAAAAAGAAATGATGAATGATTGAATTATGACATTAGAATGATCGAGTTCTTTGACGTATGAACTTAAGTATAAGCTAGACATACATAAATGAAGTTATAAATGATAAAGTGATATGATTAAGGATAAATACCCAAAATAGTCAATTTGAGTATGCATTATATATTACACATATACATATGGGTATAATTGAATGTCTATGTGATTGTGCAAATTAGTAATGTGTGTTCAATTTGTGTACGGAATGAAGTTGACACACAGTGTCACGATAGGAAACCACATCGAGCATATGACAACCA
The DNA here is from genome assembly GCA_027563595.1 of Erythroxylum suave. NCBI lineage: Eukaryota > Viridiplantae > Streptophyta > Magnoliopsida > Malpighiales > Erythroxylaceae > Erythroxylum > Erythroxylum suave. The sequence goes on from JAOSBN010107241.1 coordinate 9,093, forward strand.
CCACATACCTAGGCTAAGGATACTCACAATACCCTGGACCTGACTATGTAAGGCTAACTGAATATCAATCTCAATGACAATATGAAATGTTCATACATAAATTCATTTACAAACCACAAGACAATCAAAAGTTAGTTTACCAAATTTTAAAGCATATCAACGTAATCATGAGCCAATATATAACAAAGTAAAAAATAAAGACTACCTATGTGAGGTAATATCCCAAAAATGCAAAAGACTGCATAATCTACTCAGAACTTCAAGCTCACTAAATTAACCTGTATGGTTGGAAACCCGTGGGGGGTGAGTACACTACGAGCTCAGTGAGCAAGAAAAACATATGTCACGAATAAAACTCGATACACTCCAACACTGTCACAACTTGGAACCGCATCGGGCACATGACAACTGCCGCATACCCGGGTATAGAATACTCACGACACCCTTAACCTGACTATGGGAGGCTAACTAAATATCAATCTCAACGACAAATAAAAATTTGTTTATACGTAAAGTTGTTTATAAACCATAACAAAATAAAAAGTTAACTTACAAAATTTAAAGCATATCGACATAATCATTTTAATAAAACAGTAAAACGGTTAAAAGGTTAAACGGTAAAACAATTCATGAGCCACTATGAAACTAAAGTACAAAATAGAAACTACCCGCGTGCGGTAATGTCCCAAAACTGTCAAAAGATTGCACGATCTACTCAGAACTTCAAGTTCACTAAAATAACCTGCATGGTTAGAAAGCGGAGGGGGTGAGTACACTACGTACTCAGTGAACAAGAAAAACATATGTCTCAAACAGAACTCGATACACACCAAGACGGTACAGATAACCCAAAGGTGAACATACAACACATAGAAACACATAGGCCTAGTCTATGACTCAACGTATACTAGTTAGGAACCATACAGGTCTAGCTTATTAATTCACTCATCCCGTTCTAGTTCCAATATACAAAAGTATAAAAACATCACATGTATAAATCAAATCTCGTTAGAAAAGTAAATATCAGGGTAAGCCAAAACAATCATGTGTGACACCATTAGTTGAGCAGACTAGCGTGCATACCCACCGATCCTTGGTGTTGGCTCGACTTCATCCGTGGTAAGTCCAGACTACAGTTGACAAGAGTGTCATGACCCTAGGTGATGACCTCGTCGGTGTCCAAACCCTAGGTGTAAAATCACCCACAAGTCCCGCAGAAAGATGTCGATATAGGTAATCGCCTTTTATGTACCAGCGTCAAGGGTAAGGGGGTCGCTAAATCAATTGTGCCCAGCACACAATTGGCCAATCGTTTCCTCACCAATCATCAAAAAATCATATACAAATATTGAATACTAAAATCAAGTAAGGCACCATGCCTTTATTTATCGGTTCAACCAATAAAATGGAACTTTGTCATGGCTCTAAGCCAAAAGAGAACAAAAACATGCAGTATACATGATTCAATTATGTTTATGAAAATTCGCGAAACATTATCTCATAAAACAAAAGCCAATTTTTGTGCTTCAAATGCATAGTTGTTCAAAACAATATCATTTCATAAATACATAAGCGTATTAGTATCTATTTGAGATTCAATTCTACTAAGCATTACCTATGTTCAAAATTCACATACAAGTCATCATACATGTCTTAGGGTGATTTAATCTCATATGACAAATATGATTTCCCCATCTCACCTCAAAAGAAGATGTGCACTACCTTGCCTTCAAGAATCCTCGGTACGAGCTTTTTTATTACTACCTCCCGAGCCTTTATACATAAAAAGACATACCATGAAATTATTACTTAAACATATTTTTTTATATAGTTATACACCATCATATAAGTGTATAAAACACAATATCATTCCCTTTAAGCTATAGGATTTGAC
>JAOSBN010107252.1:0-10986 GCA_027563595.1 Erythroxylum suave
TCCAAAAATTCCTAATTCATAAATTCTAACTTATTTTCATGCTAGATAATTTAATAAAATAAAATAAAATAAATAAAATAAAAATAAAAATAAAATATAAAAGCCTAAAAATTACGAGGTCCAACATTAACAAACATCCAAAATTTTATCATTAGCAATGGTTAATACTAATATTATTTTATTACTGTCATTTATGTTTTATCTCATTATTAACTAAATTTTCTAAGCCCTGCTTAACTTAATAAGCTTACATTCAGTGGTGTGCTGACTTACCTCTACTCATCATAAGTGTAAATGTAATTAGATGTATAAATATCAGCACAAGGTACGTTAACCAATCCAACACCTAGTCATTGGCATAAGATATTCCCAAGACTCAGAATATCTTGATACCACTCTGGTACTTGGTCATTGGCACTCAAGACTTAGGATGCCCTGATACTTACTTTATGAATAAATAACTAACCATTATTAACTCATACTTAAACAACCCATCAATATATGAATATAGCATATCCTAGGCAAGCCATATATTTACAATTTACACAATTTATTCGCACCTATTATAAACTAGTCTTTATTTAATTTCATGAAGGTGATTTATTTACCTTAATATTCTTAATTATACTCATGCACAGCTAAAAATTTTAATAACAAAATTTTTACCGAATCATCATGTGATAGATCTTATAATATGTAATAAAATATAAATGCTGAACATTTTCTACTTTTGTTAATTATGCGAAATAAATAAATACAATTCATATATTTTAGAAATCCATATATGCAATTATTAATCATTATTTTAATTAATGAATAATTCAAAATATGATTCACTATAAAATAATTTATTAATAAGAAAATACTATTCTAAAAATACAGTCTAAGGTTATTCTTGATTTTCAAAGTTAACTAATTGATACGTCTAACCTACTCCTTAATATAAACTTCGAACTTAGGGATTACAAAATTTTATTAGACTTTTTAAAGAAAAAATTTTAACCCAGTTATAGTTAATAATCCAACATTATTCTCTTTTCCACTTTATTCTTAATTATTAAAAATATCTTTACTTAACCTAACCACCATAATTACTGAAATACCCCTAAATATTAAAAGTCTTATTGTACCCTCATTTGTTTTTAATATTACAAAATGCCCTACTAGTAATTAAATTTCAAATTTATCCTTAAATTTTTACATTTCCTATTTTGTCCCTTATTAAAATTCAAAATTTCCTAAATTGTCTTCTTCCCACTCTACTCTTCTCCTTCCTCCTTTTCTTCCCCTTATTTTCAATCGTCTTTTCTCAGTTTTTACTTTTCTCGTGACTTCAAATTATTGTCCCAAACAATCACAATATACTTTCTAACTATAAACTAGTGTAGAATGATCAAAACTCATGAATAAAAGGAGTATAATTCTTGCTAAAAAGTTTTACATATATGAAGTTCAAAGCCTTTTAAAGAGATTTTAGGGTTAACAACTTTTATAATTTTCTCACAATTTACTGTAAAACAAAACCTGAGGAAATGTATAAGAAAAGTTTCACATGAAAGAGAAAGATTGTATATTTGAACACTTACCAGTTAATAAACAATCGGTAGGAAGAAGAAGAAGAAGACTTTTTCGTTAGGTTTCTAATTACCCATTTGTTGTCTTCTTATTTATACCCTTATGTTTTAATTTCTTTTAGAGGGAGGGTTAATTTTGTTAAAGTTGGTTTCTATTTTTTTTCCTTTTGTGGGCTTTAAAGTTCTCTCTTTTAAACGAATTTTTCCTCGAAATTAAATTACGTATTTGAGGATCCAAACAAATGAGGATACTGACGTTGAACTTCGTCCTCTACCTCTCAAGTAGCATCTCTTGGAGAGCATTGATGACTCCAAAACTCGTACCATCAAAATCTTTTGTCTCCTTAATTTCCTATTGTATCTATCTAATATCTCTATTGGCTCCTCTTCATAAGTCATATCAATTGCATCTTTGATCTCAGGCCTCGAAATAACATGACTAGGATCCAATTGGTACTACCTCAACATTGGCATGTGGAACATATCATGAATTTGTGATAACTTTGGAGGTAAGGCTAATTTGTAAGCTAACAACCCCACATGTTATATAGTTACATATGACCTAATGTATCTCAGACTCAACTTCCCTCTCTTACCAAACATCAGGATTCTCCTCCAAGATGATACTTGTAGAAATACCATTTCTCCAACATTGTACTCTATCTCCTGGTGATGTTGATCGATATAATTCTTTTACCAGTCCTAAGTTGTCTTCAAGCATTGCCTTACTACCCTTATTTTCTCCATCCTCTCTTGAACCAACTCCAATCCTTCTAACAATCTAGCACCTTCTACATACCAAATATATCATGTCTCTACACTACCTTCAAATGGTGTTATACTGTGCTAGAGTGATAATTATTATTATACATAAACTCTATCAAAGGTAGATTCTATCTTGATCACCTTTAAAGTTCAATACACAAACTCTCCTCATATCCTTCAATGTTTGAACCATACGCTCTAATTGTCCATCCAATTAAAGGTGAAATGCAGTGCTCAAATTCAACCTAGTCTCTAAAGTTGTCTATAAACTCGTCCAGAATCAAGAAGTAAAGCATGCATCTCAATTTAATACAATGGACACTAGAACCCCATGTAATCTCATAATCACTTCAACATAAAACTTGGCAAGTTTGCCTAGGATTTTGTCTGTTGTGTATGTAAGAAATGAGCTAATTTAGTTAACCTATCCATAATCACCTAAATTGAATCATGTTCATGCCTAGTCCTGAATAACGCTACCACAAAATCTATCAAGACTTTCTCCCACTTCCGCAAGGGAATAACTAAAGGTCTTAATTTCCATGCTAGTGCTTTATGCTCTACATTGACCTGTTGGTAGTCAAACACCTTGATCAAACTCTGCTACATCTTTCTTCATTGTTGGCCATCAGTAATAAGGTGTTAAGTTCTGATACATTTTTATAGTACTAGGATGCATAACATGTGGTGCAATATGAATTTTCTTTAAAATATCGTTTCGTATCAAACACACAAACTCGCCCCTAATCACCAACACTTTATTTACTCTCATTGAAAAGTTATCCCCCTTATTCTGTTTCACTCTCCCTCACCTGCATCAGATAAGAATCCTATTCTTGTGCCTCTTTGATCCTATGCACTAAATCTGGTTGAAATTGTAATGTCGCCTATAAACCACTCACATAATCAATCTCCATTCTCAAGTCCATTACTCTCAACTCCACCAATGGTGTCATACTATATCTGCTCAAACTATCCATCACGCCTAAGTTTTCCTTACTCAAAGCATCCACCATTTGATTAGCATTCCTTAATCAATAGTACAATTATAATCCTTCAGTAGCTCGATCTATTTCCCCGCCTTAAGTTTAGCTCCTTCTAAGTAAGGATATACTTGGTGCTCTTGTGATATGTAAGGATTTAGAATGTCTCCCCATACAAATAATGTCTCTAAATCTTAAAATCACGTATAATTGCTGCTAACTCAAAATCATTGGTGGGATAATTCAACTCATTTAATGTTAACTAATGAGAGGCATAAGCTATCACTTTCTCATATTGTATTAATACATACCCCGAACCTACCCTTAAAGCTTTGGTATATACCTCAAACCTGCACCACTTGATGGTAGCACCAAAATTGGGCCAAAATTCAATCTTTGCTTAAGCTCCTCAAAACTCTCCTGAAACTAATTTGCCTACTGAAATTGAACTTCTTTCTTCAACAGAATGGTCGCCGGGCTAATTATCATCAAATATCCTTCCACAAATTTCCGATAATACTCAGCAAGTCCTAATAAATTCCTTACATCTGATGCATTTCTAGGCAATTCCCATTCCATAATTGGCTTTACCTTAGTAGGATTAGGCATCAATCCCTCTTAGGACACCACATTTCCAAGGAAAATTACCTGCTCCATCCATAACTCACACTTACTTAACTTGGCATACAATTGTCTCTCCTTCAGAATGTGTAATACAATTCTCAAATGTTGCTTTTACTCCTCTTTAATTTAAGAATACACTAATATATCCTCAATGAACACTATCACAAATTGATCTAAATACTCCTGAAAAGTCTTATTCATCAGTTCCATGAATGCAGCTGGTGTATTAGTCAACCGAAAAGGCATCACTAGGAACTTATAGTAGCCATACCAAGTATAAGTTGTCTTAGGAATACTTTGCTTAGCTATCTTCAACTGCTAGTATCTTGATCTTAAGTCAATATTGGAAAATATGACAACTTCCCTCATTTGATTTAAAGGATCATCTACCCTCGATAAAGAATACTTGTTCTTCACTATCACCCTATTTAGTTGCTAATTATCTATGCAAAGTCTCATGTTAACATTATATTTCTTCGCAAACAACACTAAAGCTCCCTAAGGTTATATGCTCGATCTAATAAAACCCTTTTCCATGAAGTCTTTTAACTTTTTTTTAGTAATGTAACTCAAAGGTAGTTATCATGTAAGGTGTAACAGAAATTGGTGCAGTTCCAAACATAATATCACTGGTGAAATCTATCTCTTTTTAAGTTGGTAAACTTAGTAAATCTTTTAAAAATAGCTTAAAAAATGTCCTCACTATAGGAATGTCTTCTAACCTAGGACTTAACTCCCTCATATCTATAATATGAGTGAGATATATCTCACATCCATCCAATATCAGCTATCTAGCAGTTATGGTTGAGATCACACATGTTAATACCACTTTGTAATTCCTTAAAATTATCACTTTCGATTCACCCGAAGACTCTATCATCACCTCCTTCATATAACATTCCATTATACATTGATGTTGTGCTAACTAATCCATCTTGAGAATTATATTAAGCTCCCCTAAACCCATCACTATCAAGTTAGCTGATAGCTCCACTCCACTAATCCTCATTGACATTCCCCTCCTTACACTACGTACTAATACACAGTCTTATACTGGCAAACAAACTTTTAGCTTATATCCTAATGGACTAACCTAAACTGGAACTTTAGAGGCGAACTTTAAAGAAATGTAAGAATTTGTAGATCTTAGGTCTATTAACACATAAGCCTTAATTTCAAATAATGAAATCATGCTAGAAATGATGTTGATGGCTACGAGTGCCTTCTCCCTCTTTATATGGTATATCCTCGCATAAGTTTAACCATGTGTTGAGGATTTCTCACTAGTACTTGTACCCACTATTGATTAGCGTCCAACTCCTTTACCACAACCTCTACTACCAATTCTACCTGAACCTTTACCTAAAAGAAAGGAACCACTTTGACCATATATTGTTTTCTCTGTCCTCACTCCCAAACTCCTCCCTACTTTTGGACAAATCTTTTGTAAATGGTCATGCTCTCTACAAATATAAGATGCCTGATTGATCCTAGTAGGTCCCTGATATGGTCCTCTGTGAACTCTCCCACTGGTAGTGCAACTCTTTGACCTTCCAACTCTTGTACTAAAAGATCCTTTAAACCTTAGGCTAATCCTTCTATCTAATCTAACCAATGGTACACTAGCAGTGCTATGCAATCTTGAATCATTGTCAGCTCCTCGATCTCCACTAAACTAGTAGGAACTACCTCTCTTATTCGATGTGCATTGACTCTCCTAGATCCCCTACACCAGTAGACCATAAATGACTAGCTTGTCTCTTAATAAAATGACTCTTCTCCCCATAATGACTCTATGGTTGCCTCTTTAGCTCTCCTCTCCCTGACTTGTTCTGTCACATCCTTTACTCTGAGTGCAGTCTTTAGTAACTTTATGAAATCAGAAGTAATAGCTCCCAGACCCAAACAAATCTCTATTCTCAAACCTTACTCAAATCAGAAACATATGTCCTCTAGATTTGCCAAAGCCTCCAATGCATACTTAGATAAAGTTACAAAGTAAACCTCATATTCCACCATCGACATCTACTCTGTTTGAGCTAAACTCATAAACCCCATCTTCTTTTGATAATGATATATTTGTAGAGTGTATTTGTCTTTAAACTCTCTCTCCAACTCTTACCAAGTGATCTTTAGCGCCTTATAAAATCTCTTGCACTGATTTCCAAACAGTTAGTAAGTTTCCCTGAAATAATCAAATGATTTTTAGCAACTTTCTTTCCAAGATACACTTTAGATGGTCTAAAACTAACTCTATCTTCCCCCACTATGCCTTAACCTCTTTAGGATCAATAGTACTTTGAAATTCAATCACACTCATCTTATGGATCTACCTCTAGAATCACCTTGGGCTAAAGCCGTAGTAATAGTCAATTGCATCATCTATGGCAGCATTAGCATCTCTCCTCCTACTCAATCTGTTCTGGCATCCCCCTAATTAGGCATATCTAGAGCACTTGTTAAATTACTCGATTCTTCGATCGAATCTATGCTAGTATTATCATTGGTTTTTTTTATACTCAATTTATTCCTAGAAACGTAAACCCGCTTTAATACCACCTAAATGTGGTGCTCTAATAATTCTTTTACCACAATTATCCAAAATTTTGTCCAATTATATGAATAATCACCAAAATCCTCATTAGTTCCAAACTGATGTTCGTCAGTCACAAAATATTCTATACAAACACAAGTATCTAAACTATCACATTCAAAAAGATATAAAATAAAACCAATTTACTCAATTTAATATGTTGGCCCCACTTAGACCCCACTCTATTAATCACATACATTGGGATTACTATAATCTCTCTATCTCCTAAAACAATTAGTGGTACGAGGTAAGTTAAGGGTAACTAACTATATCATTAAAATAAAATAACTCAATAGGTATATATATAGTCAAATGATTAACACATACATATAATTCTAAAATACACAACAATACTTAACCTATCCAAAGAATTAACAAACATCCAAAATTTTAGCATTAGTTATGATTAATACTAACATTATTTTATTATTTCCATTTATGTTTTTTCTCATTATTAATTGAATTATCTAGGCCCTGTTTAACCTAGTAGGCTTACATTTGGTGATCTGCTTGCTCATCTTTACTCATCATCATCACTCAATAAGTGGAAACATAATTAGATGTATAAATATTGACACGTGGTATCTCAATTCCTTAATCTAATTTGGTACCCTAGTACCATTCTAGGACCTAGCCATCGACACAAGATATTCCCAGGATTCAGGATGTCTCGATACCACTTCGGTACCTAGTTATTAGCACAAGAAATCCTCGGGATTTAGGATGCCCCAGTACTTACTCAATAAATAGGCACCTAACCATCACTTGCTTATATTTATACAACCTATCAAGTTAAGACCATCAAATGTAGCTTATCCTATGCAAGCCACATATTCATGATTTACATAATTTATTCATAACCTATTATAAGCTAGTCTTTATTTAATTTCATGATCATGATTTATTTAATTACCTTAATATTCTTAATTATACTCATGCATATCTGAAATTTTTAATAATATATTTTTTGCCAAATTATCAATTGATAAACCTCATAATATTTAACAAAATATAAATGCTGAACATTTTATACTTTGTTAATTATTTGTGAAATAAATAAAAGCAATTTGTATAATTTACAAATCCATATATGTAATCATTAATTTAATTAATGATTAGTTCAAAATATGATTCACTATAAACTTATTTATTAATAACAAAATACTATTCTAAGAGTAAAGTCTAAGATTATCCTTACCTGATTTTGAGACTTACCTAATTGATAAGTACAATATACTCCTTAATCAACCCTTCGGAACTAGACATTTCAAAATTCTATTAGACTTATTTAAGAAAAATTTTCAACCCAACTACACTTAATACTTCAACATTATTCCCTTTTCCACTATATTATTAATTATTAAGAATGTCCTTACCTAACTAACCACCATAACTATTAAAATACCATTAACTATTAAAGTCCTATTTTACCCTCATTTGTTTTTATTATTACAAAAATACCATTGTGAGAATTAAATTCCAATTTTTCCTTTAAAATTTTACATTGCCTATTTTTCCCCTTAATAGAACTTAAAATTCCTAAATTGTCTTCTTCTTCACCCTCTCCTCTTCTGCTTCCTCCTCTTTTTCTCATTTTGCAACCATCTTTCCTCCATTTTTATTTTCCCCATGACTTCAAATTATTGTCTCAAACAATCACAACATACTTTCCAACTAAAAACTAGTGTAGAATGACTAAAACTCCCAAATAAAAGGCATAAAATTTTTGCTAGAAAAGTTTTACTTATTTGAAGTTTTAAGACTTTCTAAGGAATTTTTGGGTTTTTAACCTCCACAATTTCTTCAAATTTATTGCAAAACAAATAAAATGAGGGAATACATGAGAAAAGCTTCATATGTAGGAAAAAGATGGTGAATTTAAACACTTAAGAGCTAGAAGACAAATGAAGAGGAAGAAGAAGACAATCTTTTCATTGGGTTTCTAGTTACCCATTTGATGTCTTCTTATTTATACCCCTCTGTTTTAATTTGTTTTCTTGGTTGGGTTGGTTTTGTTAAAGATGTGCTTTTTTTTGTGGGCTTTACAACTACATTGATATTAATAATCAAATAAAATTTTATTTCTATTTGAAAGAAAAACAAAAAGCATAAACTAAAATCTACAACGGAAAAACAAAAGTAAAACCAAACAGTCCCTTAGTTGTTAAAAGATTTTGAAACCATTGTAGCCTATGAAATAATCAAGAAAACTAAAGATAATAATACAAACTAGATAGTCAAATTAAAACATAAATTAAGTGAAAATATACAAATGTAGGGAAAAACGGAAGTGAAAGTGAAAAAATAAAAAAAGAAAAATAAAGTATAGGCTTTACCAAGCAGTAAACGAAAATATAGATGACAAGGTAATGATGTCATCTAATTACAATGTTAACAATTTATCTTAAAATTTAAAAAATTATCTACATCTTTTTTTTTAAAAAGAAAGCAACAAATGTAAAGTTGCAAATAATATACCAAAATTTGTATCGGTTTTGGTATTAGTACTTTATTAGTATTAGTTAATATTAGATATTATTTTGAATAATTTTAAAATTATAAAATAATCTTTAAATTTTATATAGTTAAAATTTAGTTTCTTATTATAAAATTGAATAAATAACATAGGACTCCTTTGTAATAAAGTAATCTTAAAATTTTTTTAGAATTTAAAATTCTAAAAAAAACTTATAGTTTTTAACTTAAAAAAAACTCCTCTTAAACCTCCATTAAACAATACTGGTCAAACTACACATTATATGTACATTACACATGGGTTAATCAAATATTGTTAATATTATAATTCAATCTATTACTAAAACTGGATCTAAACTTCTTAAATCTGACTTAAATGAATAAATTATTATACTTATTTCAAAACATTATTTTGAATTGAATTTGATTAGTTTAGAGTGTGTTTAAGAGTTGGGTTGAATTATCATATTAGCAACATTTGATTGGTTCATGTGTCATGTTTATGCCTCATGTTTCATCATTATTTTTTAACAAAGATCTAAGAAAAAGATTTTTTTAAGAAAATTAAAAATCACAAGATTTTTTTCAAAAGTTTTTAAAGATTAGAAGTTTCTAAAGTTAATTAACCCAAAGGAAAATCTTATGTCTTTTACCCTATAAAACTTATATTTTAGAAGTTACAATACATGGAAAGTTATTTAAAGATCTTAACATTAATTAAAATTAAATCATATTTTCTAATTTTAATAGTAGTTTAATAAATTTATTTATTTATAATAAAATATATTATAATAGAAAAATTACACCTCTTTTCTACTTTTAAAAAAATTACACCTCTTTCTTATTATGTTTATTTGTCATACCTAAATTAAATCTCTATATCTATACTATATACTTACAGGTTATAAATGGTTACAAACAAATTAGAAAAATTTGAGAAATAAATAAAAAAATAAAATAAAAATAATATGAAAGAATAAAAGTAACCAATGAACATTTAATATAAAGATTGAGTTTAAAAGGAAATTTTAGGGACAAGGTAGTGGATGCAAGACTTAGTGTTCCACAAAATTGAAAATGGAGATACACATTTTTTTTGGTATGACAATTGGCATTGCAAGGGTCCTCTTTTTAAAGTGGAAGGCTGCAACACCTTAAGCTGGTGGTGAATGCAGAGACCAAAGTCAGCAGGATCATCAAAGGTAATTGATGGGTATAGCCCTTTCATAATAACAAAAATTTAAATATTCTTATGGATCAGATGCTAAGCTGCCAAGAGAATAAAGAGGATACAATTCAGTGGGTTGTCGACAGTTTTGGGAAGTTTAATACTAATTAAGGCTTTCAAGGGTATGCTGCAGAGGAATCAAAACGCTAGGGTAAGATGAATCTGCAGCAATCATATCGAAGGTTTTTGGTTCTCCAGGGAAGTCTATAGGCATCTCAAACTCAGTAGTTTCCATTAATCTTTTCTTGAAGTACCCACTCTTTGAAAATAAAAGGTACTGTAAGTTACAAAACAGTCATCATTCAACACTGCTATTATTGAGGCCGTATAATTATATACATATACAAAAATCATACTTTTAATTAATCCTTTTTTGACTGAACATCCTTTCGACAATGTATACTAGAACAAAAATAGAAAGACCTGTCTCTTGGCTCCTGGAAAAAGAAGCGAAACATGGCCAATTTTCAAGTTAATTTTAAGGTGTAATATTAACAATTGACCCTTTAAACTGATAATTTTATAACATAAAATGATGTTAACCTGGAGTAGTGTTCCATCAATAAGTGAAGATAAAGCATTTGCAGCGACAAAACTATCTTGAAGGCTTGTAGAGATCTGTAACGTCATTTGCGAAGTGAAAGAGAAAATTACGGGTAAGTTAAAATGAAAAATTAAGAATGCATAAGGGTATTTTGGGTGGATTACTTAAGGTTAGAAGCACTAAGGCATTAAAGGAAGGGT
>JAOSBN010107282.1:0-10985 GCA_027563595.1 Erythroxylum suave
ACGATGATCAATTTTGATGACAATCAAATAATAATAATGTTAGAAACAAATGAACGTTTTGATAAGTGTGTTAAGTGAGGAGACGAAGTACAAAACACAAACGAAGTCAACACAGACTCAAGACAACGCAAACGCAAGTCAATGCAGATGCAAAATCAATATAGACGCAAGACAAAGCAGACAGAAGTCAATGCAAATGCAAAATTAATATAGACGCAAGATAAAGCAGATGCAAGTCAATGCAGACACAAAATCAATATAGACGTAAGACAAAGCAGACGCAAGTCAATGCAGAGCAAAATTAATATATTAATATAGACGCAAGACAAAGCAGACGCAAAGTTAATACAGACGGAAATCAATACAGATGCAAAGACAAAACATAGATACAATGATGATACAGTAGCACATCGGACGGTTACTTAGTTGGAGTTAGTTATAAAACTCAACTAAATGACAATTATTAAGAATCAAGAAACGGTTATCAAAGATCAAGAAGCAGTTATAGACTTAGGCTATAAATACTAGTCTTAGTCGAAGCTTTCGAGCTAATGAATCTTACTAGTCTTACAATTTTGATAAATCAGTGATCTTTGAGTGCTTACTTAGAAAAGAGAAATTCTGTAGTGCGATATTGAGAAAGCTAAACCTACTGTAACAATAGCTTGCAATATCTTTTTCTAGTGAGAGAAAGAAAAGGTAGATAGCCTGGAGAGGCTAAGATAGCTGAAAGAATACTTTGTAAGAGACCTGAAGCGGCTCTGGAAGGGAGGAAAGAATACTTGTAATTGTTTAGAGTATAGCGAAACACTCAGATGAACTCTGAGGACTGGACGTAGCCGACGGTTGGGGGTGAACTAGTATAAAAATCGCAGTGTCTACTTTCTATCATTTACTTCAATTTATTTTGTTGTTAAACAATCATATAGAAGTTATTTGCGATTTAACTACGTAATAATTTTCGTATTATCATTGTGATATATTTTTTACGAGAAAGAGAAGTTCTTAGCAAGTTTTTGTATTAACAAAAAAAGAGATACACCATTCAACCCCCCCTTCTGTGTATCGAGTTTCTTGTACGTAAAATCTATACTAACGTGTGATTTACTTCAAAACCATCCTTGGAACTTATCTTGTATCCTTGCTTGTCAAAGATACTTTTTGATAGAAGATTCCTTCTAACTCTAGGGACATATCTCACATTGCTCAATGTTCTCCTTTTTCCATCATGCATCCTGATGGAAACATTGCCAATGCCTTGGATATCTTGCTTCCCTGCATCTACCATTCTTACTTTAGCTATCAAGTTCTCAAAAGAGGAGAACCATTCCCTGTAGGGAGTCACATGCATTATGCAGCCTAAGTCCAGAATCCATTCTGTTAACAGCTCCTCTATGTTGGTTGTCATGGCAAGAATCTTATCTCCACTGGATTCTTCAAGCTTCTCAACATTTCCAGCACCACCTTTCTGTGCCTCTTTGTCCTTCTTCTTTTTTCTGCAATCCCTTGCAAAGTGTCCTACTTTATCACAATAGTAGCATTTTTTACCTTTAGTTTTATTCTTTTTCTTTTCATCATCACTCTTGTTCTGTTTGCCCTTTCCCTTAGCTTTCTGTCCACAACCTTTCTTTGAATCACTTTCTGCAGGCTTGCTCTTAGATCAATTCTAAGAACATCACCTCTGGTTCTTTTTTAAAGTGATTATTGTCTATACTTCCTCCATCAAAGAATCATGAACCGTCTTCACTGTTAGAGCATCACCACTAGCATGCTTGACCACCTTTCTGAATCCATTGTATTCCTATGGAAGTGACTTTAGAATCACCACTGATTGGTGTTCTTATGAAATTTTCTCCTCTATTTCTTTAAGATCCTGAATTAGTTTAAAGAAATAATCCAGGTTGTCTTCTAGGGTTACTGTTGTATTCATTCTGAAATTTGCAAGATTGTGTAGCAAGGTCATCTTGTTTGGTAGGCAACGTTTTGAGTAAATCTCATCTAGTTTCTCCCATAATGGCTTTGCAGTGTTGCAATCCTTCACTTTTCTGATGACAATCGATGAAAGAAGCAACATTAGCTTATAGTGTGCTAGTCCTGCCTTCTTCAGATTCTTCACAGGATCTGTCTCATCATCGTAGGTAGCATCTAATGGCCTAAAACATTCGTAGGATTCAAGCAGGGCTTGCATCTTGCAAAGTCCTCCTTTCTAGTGAACACCTTCATCTCTTTTCCTAACCATTTTGTAGGTTCTTTGCAAAGACTTGTTTATGTTCTTGATCTTCCTTTTTGATGGATTTTTGACTTGTGAATAGGAATGTGGATAGAGACCTAAAGCTCTGATACCAATATGTTATGATCTTTGTATTATTTTTTTGTTTCTTTGTTATCAAGATTGATGATGGTTGATGCTTTAAACTGATTATTGCAGAAATGAGAGTTGAAGAAAAGTAAAGAAGATATAGAAGTTTACTTGGATCGATAGCACAAAGCTATCAATGTCCAAGGATAAATCTCACACTGAAGTTTTCGCTAGCCTCAAGAAGAGAAAAATATAGATATTGGGTGTTTTACAAACACCTGCAGAGTTTCCTCACAAACTCCCCAGTACCCCTTTGATAAGTACTCTAGCACTCTTAGTTTTTTTCTCTCTCTTGTAGAATTAGATGAGTGTATATCTATGAGTTGAATGTATTTTGTGTGTATCTGTGAAGAACTATGGTTATATGCATATATATATATATATATATACACATCTACTTATTTTTGTTGCATGTGTCATTCACGTGGCCTTTAAAACTTAGCTCTTATACTCACGCCTATCAGACATTTAGACCATCCTTGACGTTTAATGGAGTGCTGCATTTTAGTCATGATTTACATGTCTCCATGTGTGTTCTTCACGTGATTATTGTCCATGTGTTGTCCATGTGAGTGAGTTATGCTTTTGTCTCTTATGTTATGTGTTTTAACCATTCAACAGATTGCTTTGATTTTTTCCTTCTTTCTTTGACTTCTCCAGATACTTCTTCTCTTCTTCACTTCACACATGCTCACGTCTATTCCAAAAATCCCCTATTATTGTTCTGAAATTGATGAGTTGCGATGAGGATTTATGGAGAATGAGTGATTTCCATCACATCTTGAATTCCCAAAACCAGAAGTCCCAGCTTTGCCAAAACTTGAGCTAACAGAAATTCCAAAGCCAGAAGTTGCTAAATATCCTAAAGTCCTAAAACCTGAAGTCCAAGCATTGCCAAAACTTGAGCTACCAAAAATTCCAAAGCCAGAAGTTCCCAAATATCTTGAAGTCCCAAAACTTGAAAAACCAGAGGTTCCAAAATATCCTGAAGTCCCAGCATTGCCAAAACTTGAGTTACCATAAATTCCAAAACCATAAGTTCCCAAATATCATGAATTCCCAAAACTTGAAGTCCCAAAATTTCTAAAACTTGAGCTACCAAAAATTCCAAAACCAGAAGTTGCCAAATATCCTGAATTCCCAAAATATGAAGTCCTGGCATTGCCAAAACTTGAGTTACCAGAAATTCCAAAATCAGAAGTTCCCAAATATTCTGAATTGCCCAAGCTCACACTCCCACAAGTCCCATCTATACCAGATATTCCATTTCCATAGGACTTCACCCAGTTTAGGCAACATCAAACCGCCCTTATATATGCATGTCACATTATGAATTAATTTTTATCACTTCATCAATGGCTGGACTTTAGCTAATTGTTCCTAATTTTATATCATCTATGATAGCGTGGGACATCGGTTCGAGAGTTTCTCTTTGGAAATATGTTTAATAGACTGCTTTTTTCATTATGTATTTTCTTCATTGTTTTATTATAAAATATTTGATTGACATGAAATTATCGCTCTAGGGAAGTGCAACATATTCACATTTTTAATTCTCCACATTGAAATATAATAGAATTTAAAACATTCACACTGCTAAATTAACTTCATCTTCATTTTTACACTCTCGAGCTCAAGTTCTTATTAACTAATCATGAAACATGTGAAAGGGAATTGGCTTTTATCCGAGTTTTAAAAATTGGATTGAAATTTAAGTTGAGAAGACGAGAGGTTTAATGTTTAAAAGATTAAGTCAGATTAAAAAATTTAAAATATGATTAAAAGAGATTATAAAATTTAAAGTTTAACTAAAAATGAGATCCTCAAATAAAAATTAATTAATTAATTTTATTTTATAAAATTTTTTTTGAAAAATTTTAATTTATAAGAACTTATTAATTTTAAAAAACTGACTGATTAATTAATAAATTGATTGGTTTTTAATAACAAAAGTTACTAAAGTAAATTGAACTAAAAAGTTAAAAACTGAACAAAAAAATTGGACGGTCCAAAATTTTTACGATTAAAATGGTTGAACTAGTTTTTCTTAATCATTGATTTTATCTTTTCAAAAGCAAGTTTTAAGTAAAATTGCATACTCATCAAATGTGTTCATATTATAGTTAAATTGAATTATTATGTTTTTTTTACAATTTTATAAAAATAAAGGTTATAAATAGCTTATTTTGGAATTTCTATAAAATATACTATTTTAAGTATAAATCTCTTCCGGTCATATCTTTTTCTATCACAATTTTATCTTCTAATTTATTT
The DNA here is from genome assembly GCA_027563595.1 of Erythroxylum suave. Classification (NCBI taxonomy): domain Eukaryota; kingdom Viridiplantae; phylum Streptophyta; class Magnoliopsida; order Malpighiales; family Erythroxylaceae; genus Erythroxylum; species Erythroxylum suave. Next base: position 4,634 of record JAOSBN010107282.1, read on the forward strand.
AATTGTTATTTCTTCCTTCTCACTTACATTACTTATTACCATAATTATACACTAAAATTTCAATCATATAGTCAATAAAATACCTTTTCCTAAGGCTTAAAGGATATACTGAACTGTAATTTTATCGTTTTCTGAAAACCTGTTACATAGCCATTATGTATTTGAGGGCATTGTCACTTTGGTAACAATTTTGCAAAATACAAGATTAACTATACTTACATAAATTGATCCAATTTATTTATTTCATCAGTTAATTAAGATGGAAAGTCAAAAGATCTGATTCTTAGAATAAATTTGTAGGTTTAATTTGTTCACCAACCCCAAATTGTTAAAATACTTTTATGCATCGAACAATAAGATATAAACAAACCTGAATCTGTTTATGTCGTAATGTTCTTTAAGAAAGTTTATTTCCTCTCTATCCTTTCTATTCTTTGATTTGTCTCTTCAATGGTTCAGAAACAATACCCTTTCTTTGTCTTTAGAAATGTTGTTCTTTCTTTTCCAGAAACTATGAGTAACCCGCCGAAACATATGGACCTATATAATATTTGTTTCAGTTGTCGGTTTTCAAGGAGAGAGGGAAAGGGTCTTAGACCCATTTGAGCCTAACTCTTTGAGACCCAAGATCTTGGGCTCTTTCCTTTAGACTCAAAACCATAAGTGACTTGGGCAACTAATTAATTATTAAAATTAATCTAACAATTTCCCACTTAGCCTATGTTATCAAGTCGATTCAAGTCATCATTAATTGAATTAAGATGATAGGAGCATGGCAGTCACAAGTTATACAACATGATTCCTTCCATGTATCATAGAATCAACTTAACTCATAGAGCTTTAAATGGGTAATTTTGTAATTTGTTATCTCACATAAACAATTATTGTATACAACATAATATGGATAACAAATAAGTGAGCAAAAATAAATATGACTGTAATTGAATTAACAAGTGTGATAACAATTTGATCAAGACAATTATATGTATATATACATGTCAGAACTCTATGCTAACAAGGACTTATATATAATGCCCATCCGTGCAACATGGCTAATAAATGTTTTGGGCGATAAGCCTTTAGTTAATGGATCCGCTATCATTCTGTACTAATATGCTCAATTGACACTTTATGATTTTGCACTTCTTCTTTCACAGACAAATACTTCAAATCCATGTGTTTCGCACCCTTGGAATACTTGTCATTCTTAAAGAAGAAAATAGCTGCTGAATTATCACAATAAATTCTTAACGGTCTAGTAATATTGTCGATAACACCAAGACCTAAGATAAAGTTCCGCAACCATAATCCACGAATCGTGGCCTCAAAGCATGTTGTAAATTTAGCCTATATAGTGGAAAAGCTTTCCACTTTTCCATGAAATTGCTCCTTCAGCTAATAGGAACATATAACCGAATGTAGATTTCCATGAGTCTACATAATTGGCATAGTCTGAATCTGAGTAACCTATCACTTCAAGATGCGTTGACTTTCTATATGTAAGCATATAGTCCTTGCTGCCTTGTAAATATCTAGGGAGTTTCTTTGTAGCTTTCTAGTGGTCTCTTTGAGGATTGCTTTAATATCAACCTAGCATTCCGACAACAAAACAGATATCTGGCCGAGTCCATGTTTGAGCATACATTAAGCTCCTAATTACTGATGCATAAGGAATAGACACCGTTTCCTTACATGTTAAATCATTTTGTGGACAATGCATTTGACTAAATTAGTCCCTATTATGAATTGGAACTATCCCTGCAGAGCACTTGTCCATTTTAAGTCTTTCTAATATTTTCTTGATATAACCTTTCTGAGACAATCCTAACATTCCTTGTGGTCTATTATGGAATAGTTCTATTCTGATCACATAGGATGCCTCACCTATATCTTTCATTTCAAAATTATCAGAAAGAAAATTCTTGACATCATGTAACAAAACCATATTATTAGCAGTAAGAAGAATATCGTCAACATATAGGAAGAAACTAATGAACTTGTTCCTACTGACCTTTATATAGATACATCGATCAACAGTGCTCTCTACAAAACTGTAAGATGTAATCGTATCATTAAACTTAAGATACCATTGTCGGGAAGCCTGTTTTAGGCCATATATTGACTTTTTTAATTTACACACTAACTTGTCCTTTCCTGTAGCTTTAAAACCTTCTGGTTGATCCATATACACTTCTTCTTCCAAGTCACCATTTAGAAAGGTGGTCCTTACGTTCATTTGGTGAAGCTCTAAATGATGATGAGCCACCAGGGCCATAGCAATTTTTAAAGAGTCCTTCTTTGAAACTGGAGAGAGGGTCTCTTTATAATAAATTCCATCCTTTTGAGTATAACCTTTGGCAACAAGTCTGACTTGTTACCTTTCAATGTTTCCTTGTGAGTTGCATTTGGTCTTAAAGGCCCATTTACAACCCACTTGTTTTGCACCTTCAGATAACTTAACTAATTCCCAGATTTTGTTGTCATCCGTTGATTTCAACTCTTCTTTCACAGCATTGAACCAATTTTCAGAATTGTTACATTCCATGGCTTGTTTGAATGAAACTAGATCCTTATCAATGCTCAATTCACATTCATGTTAAAGTGAGTAAACTTCATAGTCACTTGAAATAGCTGATCTTCTCTGCCTTATAGACCTTGGTAATGCTACTTCTTGAGGTATTACTTGAACATTTATTACTTGAACATCATCTGGTTCTTTATTAATATGTTCAATTTGTGGAATTGGAACATTAATTTGTTGTTCCGATATGTTGCGTATCCGTGATGTAACAAGCGGAATAACAACCGGTGGGATCATGTTTGATGTAGTAGTACTACTCGACTTGGAGTAGTTTCTACTTAATTATCGTGAATATCCACTTTTCATGATTCTCCACCCCTACTAATTTGACCATTTTCAATGAACTGAGCATTACTAGACTCAAATATTCTTATATTATGGTTAGGACAGTAAAATCTGTACCCTTTTGACTTTTCAGGATAGTAGATGAAATATTCATTAACAGTTCTTGCATCAAGCTTCTTTTGATGTGGATTATACAACCTTACTTCTTCTAGACAACCATAAATGTAAAGGTGTCATAAACTAGGTTTCCTTCCTGTCCATAGTTCATAAGATGTCTTTGGAACTGCTTTACTAGGAATCCTATTAAGAAGATACACAACAGTCTTTAATGCATTCATCCACAATGATAACGACAAAGTATTATAACTTAACATACTCCTAACCATATCTATAAGAGTACGGTTTCACCTTTCGGCTACACCATTTTGTTGCAATATACCAGGCATTGTGTATTGCACACATATGCCTCGACTTTTAAGAAACTTTGCAAATGGACCTAGACATTATCTACTTTCATCAAATTTTCCATAATATTCGCCACCTCTATTAGATCCCACTATCTTTATTTTTCTATCTAACTGCCTTTCTACCTCATTAACGAACACCTCTTGGATGTCTACAGATTAAGATTTTTCATTTAGTAGATAAATATAACCATATCGTGAGAAGTCATTAATAAAGGTAATGAAATATTTTTCACCGCCCTAAGAAGGAATGTTGAAAGGACCATAAATGTCAGTGTTAATTCCAATAATTTATTACTTCTTATGGCTGAATGCTTTGATATATGTTTGGTTTTCTTGCCTTCAATGCAATCCACACATATATCCTAGTCAACAAAATCCAATGTAGGTAAGATATCATTTTTCACTAACCTCTGTACCCTTTCCTTGAATATATGACCTAATGTTTTATGCCACAAAAAGGCAGAACATTCAATTGCTTCCTATAATATGGTCAATATGAAACAGAGATGTAGCAAAATCAACATCAAAACTGAAACGTTATAAACAATCAATTAAAGTACCAGAACCATAATAGTACTTGTGTTTATACAATGAAAAAACATCGTTTCTAATCTCAAATAAAAACCCTACATCATCCAACTTTGCAACAAAAACTAAATTCCTAGCACATTCAAGAACATAAAGACACTTTTATGGATCTAGGTAACACCTAGTGTCCAAGATCAATCTGCACGTCCCAATGCCCTCTATCTGTGCCTTCATTTTGTTCCCCATATATAAGAACTTTTCAGTTTTGTTTATGGATTGGATTGAAAGGAATCCCTGTTGAACATGTGACACGTGAGTAGTTGCACCAAAATCTAACCACTAGGTATTATTAAGCACTTTAATAAGATTTGATTCAAAACATACTGAGATATTGTACGTACCTTTATTTTTGAACCAAATCTTTCATTTAAGGCAATCCTTTTTGAAGTGACCAGGCTTCTTACAGAAGTGGCACCTCTTGTCTTTATGGATTCAGCCAAAATGTTATGAATACCATGCCAGACTTGGTATCAGATTGGGTTCTGGTACAATACGATATTGGTTAATTTTTTAAATTTATAAAATAGTCTCTGAAATTTTTTTAAAATTGCAAAATAGTCCATTGTCATATTGTATAGTTGTGCTGTATATTTTTATCCCTGCCTCTAATTAAAATAATAAATAATAATCACAATTAATATGAAATAATAATAATTTTCAAATATTTCACATATAAATAATAACCACAATTTATATCAAAAAGACAATCATTATCATATAAATATAAAATTAAAAACAATATAAAGTATTTAAAATATTACAATTTCAATTTTCATTATATAATAAATAATAATTACATCTAAACATCTTTAACTCTCAAATTATTATAATTTACAACAAGAGTTCGTGATAAGGAAATAATCAAGTAGAATTAAAACATGAAACAAAAACATATATTATTTAATTTATTATCAATTAAATGTATTATATATTTGATTAATTAAAATTAATTATTACTAAAATTATAAATATCTTATTTTAATTTAATTTATAAAATTAATTTAATAATTATTAATAAATATAATTAAATTTCAAAATAATATGTATTTCAAATAAAATTTGATTTAATAGTTAAAAATATATAAAATAAATATTAGTTTATAAATAATAAGTTTTAAAAATTAATTATTTTTATTAATATTTTATTAATAATATTATATAAAACATTAAAATAAATTTAAATAAAAGTTTTATTTAAAATTTTATTTAATGTCTAATTATTATTAGTAATAAAATATTTATTTTATTTTAAAAATAAAAATTAAAAAATTACAATAAAAATTTAACTAAATGACAAATTAAAAAATATTTGAAAAGAGGGGGGGGGGAGGAGAGGCGGGAGAGAGAACTTTTTCTAAAAATTTTGAATTTTTAAATTAAAATTTGAAAAATTTGCAATTTGTTCCCTATATTTTTCAAAATTTCTAGTACCGGTTGGTATCTGACCAGTATTTATAATACTGGTCGGTACCGACCGATATTTAAATCTGGTACTGAAACTAACATTTCGGTACTATTTTCTGGCCGGTATGTACGAAATACAAAACATTGTTCGGCCCTCATTTACTTTACTGAGAGCTTTGTCCTTATCTTTGCCTTTCCTTCCTGGTTTGTGCTTGCTGTTACTAGGTCCTGGATGAAATGTGATATGAACAGAGTGCTTCTTCATTTTCTTCAATCTCCCTTCCTCCTGAACCAACATGGCCTTAGTTTCTTGAAGGTTCCATTTTTTTATGGTGTTATAATTCACCTGGAATTGGCCAAACTCTAGAGGAAATGAGTTGATAATGAACTGTGCTAGAAAGGACTCGCTCACATTTATACCCATAGATTTCAGGTTTACAGCTAGGTTTGACATATGTGTTATATGATCATGAATGGGTTGTGACCAGTCAAACTTCATGGTCGTTAGCTTACTTATTAAAGTCCCTACTATGGACTTGTTTGTTAAATCAGATTAAGAGTATTCCTTAAGCTTTAACATAAACTCCTTTGCATTATCTGCCTTAGGCATTGATGGCTTCACATTTTCTGCGATTGTCATTTGCATCAAATTCAAATTCAGCCTGTTAGACCGTTCCCAGGCCTCATAATAAGACTTGTCAGCTTTCAAACTGGTCTCAATTATGGCTGTGGGCCTTGCATCTGACACTATGGCTAAGTCCAAATCTATTACACCTAGTTGGAACTAGATTCAGACCAATCCGCATAATTCAAACCATTGAACTTGATTAAGCCATTTCCTAAAGCGAACAAATTAGAAGATGCTACAAATACAACATATAGCTCACACATTAATGCTTTGAGTATACCTAAATGGATTTAAACTAATATTAAACTTTGATTATGCATTTATTATGCATTTAAATTCTCCTTTGGGTGATATTTAAATACATAACTGTAACCTATCATGAAGCAAATATATAGTTCA
>JAOSBN010107312.1:0-10983 GCA_027563595.1 Erythroxylum suave
TTTATTGTTCTTTTATTGGATGTTTTGATGTGATTATTATTTATTAAAATTTTGAAATTATATTATTGTAATATTTTTATATTTGCATTATGATGATTGTCTTTTTTCATATTAATTGTCGTTATTATTTATATTGAAATATTTAAAAATTATTGTCATTTTTATTAAATTATTAATTATGATTATTATTTATTATTATGATTTTTGGAAATATGGTTGATGTAACCTTGTAAATAATAAACTGTACAGTATATAATTGTACAATATATCAGTGGACTATTTTGCAAATTTTAAAAATTTCAGGGACTATTTTATAAATATAAAAAATTGTCCGAAACGGTACCTGGTATTGATTGGTATCAGTACAGTACCGTACCAGAACTCAATCCGGTACCGAGTCCGGTACGGTATTCGCAACATTGCATAATACTTTACAACATACAAATGTACATGGAGCAGATATGACAATCTTTAACTAACAGTGTCTAAGGACTTCAAAACACCCATACTGTATACTTGTATTTTAGTACAAGTGGGCAAAGTCCTATAGTTAAAGAATCGCTTTATAATTGATCAATCTTTAATTGCTCCAAACTTCAGTGTCACCTTTTGTGTCAACCACTTTATGATCAAGAATTTGATCTCAAAATGCTAAGACCCTGTGATTTGCAATGTTGTTATTAAACAACATAGAAACTTAATTATCACAGTATAACTGTATAGGTCTAGTCACTGAATCATCTACAGACATCTCAGAAATTAAATTTATGATCTAAACAGTCTGTGAAGCAACCTCACAGCATGTAATATGCTTGCGTGGTTGAGGAAGTTATCTGTATCTACTTGATACACTTCCACAACATTATACCATCTGCAATTTCAAATTGTAATTTAAAGTGAACTTTCAACCATCCGGACACATAGCTAAACTTGAATCCTAATTCCCTACGAGGTTTAGTTATGGACTTTTTTTATATGTCAATACATAATCCTTGATTCTCTTTAATATCTCAACACTCACTTGACTGAATTTCAATAGTCTACATCTGCGTTAACCAGATACTGACCATACAATTAAATTGTAAATGTAATGTCCTTCTTAGTATATAGTCGAGCATACATTAGGCTATCAATCATACTAGGATACGGAATATTCCTCATGACCTCTCTTTTTTACTTAATGTATGCACTCTGTGAGAGGTATTATGAGTGTTAAGATCTGTCCTAGTGAATCCGTATACCTAGGGAAAAGATGCTACATCATGATCCTTTATGTCAAAGTTCTTGACCTAAAGTTGCTTAACTTGATACAACATGATCAAACAATTTGACACGAGTAATATGTCATCCTCTTGCAGTAATAGGAGAATAACATTGCTCCCCCTGATCTGATAGTACAAGCATCTTTATACTTTATTTCTCATGAAGCTGAGAGAGGTCATAACCTCATCAATAGTAAGGCACTACTTTTGGGAGGTGTGCTGTAAATCATATGTTGATCTGCATAATGCACAAACTATGTTAGTTTCATCAGGATCTAGAGATCCTTCAGGTTGTACCATATAGACCATTTTATAAGGGTCTTTATTCAGGAAAGCGGTTTTAACAACCATCTGATGTAACCCTCTATCATCACGCGCTATAACTGCCTTAATCACTCAAAATGTATCCATCTAAGATACGAGAGAAAAGTAATACTAAAGGTTAATATTTCTCCCTGAGTGAACCATTAGGCAATATAGAGAGTCCATAAACCGCTGAACCTTATCCCGAAATCCTTTAGGACTTAAATTTCATTTACAACTGACAGTTTACAATTCCGCTACAAAACCAACTAACTCCCAAACCTTACTTTGCTTCATGGCTTACATCCCATGGGTCATTGCAACCCACCACAATTCCGCATTGGGTTCAGAAATAGCTTCTGTAGAAGTAACTAGATTCTTAATATGTCTAATATCAGAGTCTTGTTCACCTAATAAACTATGATATCAGATGGGACAACAGGACATCTCAATCTGGTGGATCTTCGTAACTGAATTAGGTCTTATACTCTTAGGAAACTCTGTGTAAATAGGTATGAGATCCTGTTCCTATACAGGTACGGTATACAAACCTAAATCCACCAAATTTAACTGTATGAGTGATGGATACATAATAATTGCAGTATCCCGCCTGTTATCATCCCAAGGGCCAAAGGGCTCACCATCCTCATAGACATCATATTCCGGATGCTCAGCTGTTAGTGTTTCCACTATTCTGATCCCTCCTTTTATACAGTAAAATCTGTAGGCTTTATGGTGGTCAGGGTATTTTAATAAATAGCAATGACCGGAATAAGCATGCAATTTTCTTTATAAGGATTATACCACCTCGGTAGGGTAGTCTCATACACTAATGAGTGTGAGACTGAATTTTCACGCTTCTAAATAATCAAGTAGTTTAGTCTTGTTCGACATCGACTTTTTCAAGTTCTTTAAGGTGCTATTTTGCCTTTTGGCAACACATCATTTTGCTTAAGACTATCTGGTATAGTGAATTAAGTCACTATGCCATCTTATTCTACACATCTGGCAAACGGACTTTTTCAAGTCCTGAAACACCATGTTGCCATGATATTCTCTTCCACGGCTAAGTTTGACTATCTTGATGAATTTTCCCAATTGGTTCTCAACCTTTAGACTTTAAACGACAACCTATAACTGTAATGGGAATAATCATCACTGATGCCAGAGTACTTTTAGTATTGCAAAATGCAACTGTATAAGGTCTTTTGATATCCTTATGTATCAGACTCAACAAGTTAGAAGCGTGAGTTGACTTCAATATCCTTATCAGTCAACTTACCCCTGGAATGGTCAACACATGTTTCCAGAGCAACATAATCTAGAATTGAGAGAATGCTTACTTGATCAATCTCTCAACTCTAGCTCCAGAAATGTGACTCAAACTTTTATGTCACAGCATGTATAAATTCTCATTCATCAAGTTCTTCATTACTTGTTTAGTAAGATACGAAGAAGTATGTATCTAATCCGGTGTAGGACACATTTTATACAAGTCATATGACAAGAAAGTTTTACCGTTATATTTTGCATTAGACACAATTGTAAAACAGAAGTGTTTATGACAAAACTTTAAATTTGTTTGTCCAAAATTGATCCAAAGATCATATATATAAAATGTATCATATAAAAACTTAAATGAACCTTATTATAAGATTCAGCACATGCATCCCCATAGATATTACTTCCATTTTTCATTGCTGTTAACTATCAGTTCCTCCTTTTCTTTATTTAGCTTTATCACTGTGGAAGCACCTTGATCAGATATTCCACTATATAGTTACTAAGTACTTAATATGACTATTGCATTCAAATTCATAAATTGACAAGCGAAGGAATTATTTGATATTGACATTCTTTCCTTTTAGACCTTATACTGCTGGTCACTTCATGTCCTTTGGATCTTTATTAGCACTAGATTGACCAGCATCAACACGTACAGAAGATTCAGTCTTTGTACCTTCAATCTTAGCGTGTTTTATCTTTGTTTTCCATTTCATAGCTTCAAGGAGTGTGGGAGTAACAAATTTGAGTTTCTCCCCCTCAGCAACACAATGGATAATCAAAGAAAAGAAGTCACATTCCCCATCCTGCAATGATATGTCATCACCAGCTTACTTAATTCTGAAGGGAGTGTATTCAGAGTCTGGTGAATTATGAAGATATCAGAAAGAGGAATGTGAAGGTCTACTGTAAAGATGGATGATTCTTGATATGTTCTCCTTACTCCCCCTTTTCTTGTATACCTTATAGAGAAGGGCTCTTTAATCAAGACACTTGTTTCAATACTATATGAGACAGTGCACCTGTAGGAGACATTTCAAGAATTACTTCGCTATGACTGTGTCCGAAAGTTCACTAAGCAGATGGTTAAGAATTTATCTCTTGATGGTCGTTAAACCTACTCTGTTAGACTGATCCTGGACTTCATAAGCTGCTATATGAGCTTTCAAGCTCGTGGATGTAAGTGAAGATAGTATGTATGTGTATGGCCATACCTACCTTAATTAATTCATCTTTATATTGAAACCGGTTAGAGTTTCAATAATGACACTGATTTTATTGACTGAAAAGGTGACTTTTTAGTAACTTTGATTAAATAAGCACAAATGTAGGACAACAGCGATACTGAAAGCCATTAAACAGTATCTTTCCTGAAAATTCGATCACACATATTATGAAACACTTTTGGGCTGAATACATAATATATGCAATTAAATCTTCAAACATAAAGGCGATCAGAGTACAAACCATCAACTCTTATGACACTACCACTTTTAGGTGAATAAAGCATTTGAGTAACAACTTTCTTCCATCATATGCCTTTATGCACATCTCAAAACGTTATGTAAGGCCAACACCTTTGGCCAGAATAGCCAAACATAAAATCAGAGACATCCCCCAACATGCAAGTGAAACAATCCAAAATACTGGCTTGAAAGGCCACTTTGGTGACTACATTCTCGTTAGTATCCCAGAAAGTCCACTAACACAAGGGATACAACTTTATGCCATCCTCACATTCTTTATGGGCATATGATATGTGAAAATGTAACTTCAATGAATGCAAAAACCTGAATGCACAGTCTCATTGTCACACACTTGTGTTGAAGACATTATTTGAATTATCGTGCATTACAGGATATCGAACCTACCACTTGAGACACGCTAATCTCAAGTATCTCCTTTATGGGAAGTTTGTTGCACGAAAATTTATTAAACAATAGCTTAAGAATGTCTTTGTTCCTTTTTCGATTAACGATTTTGCTATCTCGAACATTGAATATGAGACCTGAGACACGATACCTCAAAGTGTCTTCCTCATATAATGTCCGAAGCATGAAAATTTACTCGAAATCGGACCCGGAACACCTTAATTCCTTTTCTGGAGTTAAACTTTAATTTATTACTAATGTAACAAATCCAAAAAAATAGAAAAATTCACTTTATAAAATTTCTGGACCCGGAAACTGACCCAAAACACCCCAGGGCATCCTTATGGGAAATATAAAATTTTTTGTTTTTTTTTGTCCGGACGACTGACATCAGCCGTGCCACGTCATGTGCGTGGCATCGGCGTGCGTCGCCAGACGCGCCACATGCCACACACACATAGACGCGTTGGCAGTGGTCCACGCGTGACATGCGTCGCGCGCCGAGCAGTGCTACGTGGCTTCAGGAGGCAGGACGCGATTGGCGCGTGCACCGCATATGCCCTACGTCACCGCCTCCCCCCGCTACTGTAGCGGGGGCGGTGCACGCTCCCGACAGTCTCCGTCGCCCCCAAACGGCAGGGACGATTTCAGGTGATCTGGAGCTCCGTTTTTTGCTTCGTTTGGCCAGTTTTGACTCATTTTTCGTGGCAAATCACATTCAAACCACTTCTATGGGATTATTTGGGCCAAATAGCCAGAAAATCACTCACAACTAGGAGAGAGAAACTAGAGAGATGAAAACCAAAAATCTCCATTTTGGCCAATCCAGTCACGTAACCGCTCTGATACCACGTGTAACGTGTAGAGCAGACTTTATTACGCACCCAGGATCGTCCGTGAATGGATTAAAAATGAAGAAATGTAGAATACCTAATTTTGGTTCCGTCATAACTTTGAACGTTTTTTTGTGCTGCCAAATGCGCCCGAAATTTCCTGGTTCCTTTGTTGAGAATGATCACTGACTCGAGATCTAGGTCTTTTTGTAGTTTACTTAACACACGAGCGCTCTTAATGGGTCAGAGCTCTGAATGCTCGTGAATTACTTAAGTTACTACCCACCTATATATATATATAAGCTTCCATATCGGGCTTTCCCATCACAAGGCCGATACGGTTCAAGTCCACATTAAAAGGGGCCCATTTTTCACCCAGACTTCAACCCATGAATTTAGATCATTTATTGGGCCACCTTGTTACCTTTGTTTGGATCAAATTGCATTACTTAACTAGTAATTTATTGAAAAATAAAATTACAATTAATAACTGTCCATTAATGAGGAAAAAGACAAAATTGCCTTTAGGGGCAAAAATGTCTTACAGTTTGTTGTATAAAGGCTAGTAGTATACAACTACACATGCGTGATGGGTGTGTACAACTGCATGAATCATTTGTATGTACTTGGAAAACCAGCTTTAATGAAACGTGCTTTCTTTGCTTTTTTTTTTAATGTCCGCTTTGGTTTTATGCTGCAACTAGTTTTGGTTCTGCGTTTCAATAATTTAGGTGAGTTAGATTGACTGTGAATTGTGACGGCTACTAAAATTGAGTAAGTTATAGTGTTGTTGTGATGTTGGAAAGGAAGAAAAAAACAGAGTAAGAGGGGAGGAGGCTTGAATTGATAAAATTAACTAAAGCAGAACAAGCTATTCTCCTTTTAATAAGCAAAACTAATTAAATAAACAAAGTTTAGCTTCCAACACCTCTCCTTTGTTATTGCAAGATATGCTCTTAATCTAATGAAGATTTTAGACTTTGGGGCTTTAAAAGTATCTGCAATTTGATCTTCACTCTTCACATGCTTGGGAACCACTTATGCTTTGTTGATACTCTCTCTTATAAAATGGTATTTTGCATCAATATGCTTGCTCATATTGATGCTATTATGAAAAATAGGATTCCTTCCCAAAGCAATTACTGATTTGTTATCAACCAAGATCTCAGTGACCTCCTTGTGAGTAACTCCAGCATTTTAAGAGACCTTCTTAACCAAACTCTATGAGAAACACACGACGTAGCTATCACATATTCTGCTTCACAGGTGGATAAAGCTACAATCCACTGATTCTCCAGTGAGAGCTGAATTTTTCATGAAAAATACAAAACTTGATGTGCTCTTCCTATCATCAATATCTCCATTTGTATTTGTATCTAAGAAGTTTGAAGTCACTTTTTGCAGCATAAAATAACCCATAATTTGTATTTCCTTTAATGTATCGCAAAATCCTCTTTATAGCCTTTATGTGAATTGAACTTGGAGCTTCCATAAAATGACATATAATTCCAACTCCATATGAGATATCAGGTCTGATGTAGGTCAAGAATCTCAAACTTCCAATAAGTTTTTGAAATAAAGTTAGATTTACAGACTCATTACCATCAAACTTCGTGAGCTTTAGCCCACACTCTCCTGATGTAATATTAGAATTGCATTGCTCCATTTTAAATTCTTTCAGCATAAGCTTTTTGAGAAATGAAAATACCATCATCTCCTTGCTTCACCTTAATACCCAAATAATAAGTCATTAGTCCCAATTCAATCATCTCAAACTCTTGTGCTATCTTTTTCTTGAATTTATTGAGCATCTTCGAACTTGTACCTATAAAGATTAGATCATCTATGTACAAACAAATGAATATCACTTCTCTATCTCCACTCTTTTTTACATATAGAGCATACTCATAACTACATTTCATAAAGCCATTTTGTTGAAAATATTCATCAATCCAAGTATACCAGGTTCTTGGGGCCTGCTTAAGACCATAAACTTCAACACCTTGTTTTCATGGTCTTGAACATTGTAACTTAATGGTTGTTCTATGTACACTTCTTGTTCTAGATGTCCATTAAAAGATGTTGACTTCACATCCATTTGATGAATTTTCCATTTGTTTTGTGCTGCCAAAGCAATAGTCAATCTAATAGTCTCCAAATGAGCAACTAGAGCAAAAACTTCTTAATCAATTCCTGCTTTTTGGGTAAAACCTCTTGTAACAAGTTGAGCTTTATGTCGTTCCACTTCCACTTGTGAATTTTTTTTGAACTTTATAAATCCACTTTACGCCAATAGCCTTCTTCTCATTTGGAAGAGATTTTAGCTCCCAAATGTGATTTTTTCAATTGTTGAATTTCTTCATCCATGACAGTCCTCCACTTCTGATCTTTTATTGCATCTTCAAAAACTATTGATTCATAATCTACAATCAAAAAAAAAAACAAAGTGCTTTCATCTGCTTCAACTTGTTATCTTCTTGAATAAATATTAGCTCAAGTTTCTTATCTGTGGAGATTTTTCAGCAGAACTTTGAGGATAAAAAAACTCGTTGGCAGTGTGGATGGAGGAGTTTGTGACTGAACCATTGTTCGAATAATCAAAGAAAGGAAGGAAACTATAATCTTTATTTTTAACATTCCCGTCCCAAGAGCTAGCTTCATTAAATATCAAATCTTGACTGATCACTTTTCTTTTATTGATCGGATCATAAAGCTTTTAGCCTTTTGAACGTACATCATATCTATATAAAAAAAAGAGATTTCTGCTTTTATCATCCAATTTGGTTCTTGTTTCATCAGGAACAAGAGTGTAAGCAATGTTGCCAAACACTCGCAAATGAGCCACACTTGACTTCTTTCCATTCCATGTCTCCTGTGGAGTAGCTTTCGATAAGCCTTTTGTAGGAATTAGATTAGATAAATATACCGCACATGTCACTACTTCTACCCAGAATTCTTTCGGCATTGACTAACTTTGCAACATGTTTCGTACCATGTTTAAAATTGTTCTGTTTTTCCTCTTCAACATGCCATTTTGCTGAGGCGATCATGGAACTGTCAGGAGACGTCGAATGCCTTGAGATTCACATAAGGTGTTAAACTGATTGGAGATGAATTCATCTCATAGCTTAAATTTTCAAGCCGCTTTCATTCTCCACCAGCGCTTTGAATTTTTTAAACATTTCAAAAGCTTCTGACTTCTCTTTCAATAAATAAACTCAAGTTTTACGACTGAAATCATCAATAATTAACATAAAATACCTGTTTTTGCCAAAAGAAGAAATATATATTGGTAGGTGTTAGTTAGGGATGGCAACGACCGAACCTAAGATATTTTTTAAAATTAAAAATACAAAATAATGTCGTTTTGTTTATAAGGATAAGGCCTCAGGTCGGACTGTTAAGTTGTCATTTTGTAATTATTTGATATATAAATCTCCCTCATATGTTGAAATTATTACTCAAAATTGATGGATTTGTGTCTTAATTATTTTCAGATGATTTCCAACACTTGGGAGATGAAATTGAGTTAAAAAAGATACAAAAGAAACAAAGAAATCCGAAATTCTAAGTTGGCAGCAAATTCATGACTAGACGTGGCCACGTGTAAGGATAAAAGAAAAACTCTGCAAATTTGCTTTCAAATTTAAATATGATTTTTTTAGATTCTCATGATCTTTAAAGATCAGATTGATAAAGAACCACAATCTAAACATGTGAAAGATGTGATCTGCAAGAGAGGATGGAATAGGAAGGGATCAAGAAGCATTAAAAAAAGGGGTTTGTGTTACTGTTCACAACACTATTCAAGGATACTGTTCACGTAGCCACTTTAAGAGTAGTTTTTGGATCTTTTCTGCACTTTTTTTGTTTTTTGACAGCCATAATTAAGCTTTGATTTTCTGCAGTTTTTCTAAGTATTTTCGTATTCTTTAGTAAAGGACCAAGGATGGAGACTATATGCTTTGCTATTTCTTTTATTTTCAATTCCAATATGAGTAGCTAAACTTCTTTCTTGGTTTAGGAAAGTCATGTTATCATCTATTATGTGTGAGATGTTTCAATAAAATTTGTTTCGTTGATGAACATAGAGTATCTTCTAAATTACTTTTTCTAATTGAATTGATTGATTTCTAGGTGCACAACTAGGGATTGATTTGTTCAATAGCTAGATTAATGAAATAGACGTTCAGTTTTGTTAATCACAAGTAACATTAGGATTATCTTCTTTACGTTAGAGTTGGAAATTCAAAGAAGATATTCATCTTGATTAATAGCATGTCGTACATGTATTATCTTGTTCATTGATTTCTTGGTTCTTAAAGCTATTATTCAATTGAACCTACGATCGTATCTAGGTTGTTGATTAATAAGAATGCTTAGGATACATGTTTCTAATCATTTACACTTAAAAGAAAACACCCCCCAATGAATGTTTATTGATGAATTGAATTTTATATCAAGGATCCATATTAGCATGATAACATTAGTGATCCGAAACCAAGGTTTTTTCTATTAAATTTTTAGATCCAATCACTTTGTTAAATTCAGATTTTTGTTATTTTTATTCTTTTTAATAGTTGTGAATTGAAAACCCCCCTTTTTTTTTACTTGATTTTATTTTCAAGCTCTTATAATCTTTGCTAATGAAATTTCTTATGGGAATGATACTCACTTTCTACTACTACATTATTTTGTATTAACATAATTTGGTTACAGGCGACAGCAGTACCAAATTTTGGCAACTTTGTTGAGAAATTTTTGATGGTTTATGTACGTTACGTGTTCGAATCAATTTGAAGATTTGTAGTACAATCCTGAAATTGAGAAGACAGCCAAAAGGCTATGGAAACAGACGAAACAATGGTGACAAGTGTTGAAAATGGAACAGATGGCAGCAAACCGCACCCTTAGCAAACTAGCCGCGCCCATAGACGCTCAGCAGCCCCACTGCATTAATTTTTCGAATTTAGCTGATAACAATACTTTTGAATTAAAATATGGGCTGATTCATTTATTACCTATTTTCAGGGGTCTATCGGGAGAAGATCCGTACAACACTTGAAGGAATTTGATGTGGTTTGCATGGAAATGAAGCCGACGAATGTGACGGAAGAGCAGATTAAGCTAAGAGCCTTCCCTTTTTCTCTCAAGGATAATGCTCAAGATTGGTTGTACTATTCAGCCGGAGAGAACGTGCAAACATGGGCTGAAATATAAAAACTTTTCTTCGAGAAATATTTTCCGGTATCAAGAGCAGCCAATATTCAAAAAGAGATATGTGGAATTCGACAACATACGGGAGAAACACTTTACTAATATTGGGAAAGATTAAAAAACTTTGTGCTAGTTATCCCCATCACCAAATAACTGATCAATTGCTAATTCAATACTTTTATGAAGGTCTTTTGCTCATAGATAGGAGTATGA
>JAOSBN010107332.1:0-10981 GCA_027563595.1 Erythroxylum suave
ATTCCGATTTGTATTTTATTCGTTTCCGATATGATTTCGCTTTATGTTTCCGTTTCGGATTCCTTCTTGTAGGATCCATTCCTTTGATTTGTTCGATTATTGTTTCGCCTTTCGTTCGCTTTGTCTTTCGAACCTTTCGATTTGCTTTCAATTTGTCTTCGTTTCGAAATTTTCATTTCGTTTTCCACTTTTCCGGTTGGGGTCCGGTTCCCAACATTAAAAGAATGGGATCTCTTACTTATACTGAACTTGACTGGCAATCTTCCAGTCTGTAGTGATTCGGTGAATCTCGCCTGAGAAGACATGTAACAAAGGTGTAACAAATGATTATAAATAGTTCTAAGCAAGGGAAGGAGCAGCTAATGAACACTTTCTTACTGATGGCCCATATGGTATACCAGCTAGCCTTCATTGTCGTTACACCTCCAACCCTAATTGGGAAATCATTTAACATTGCATTGCAGAAGTTTCTTGAGATTTTCCCCCTTTTACCGTTCATGTCTCTTGAAACATTGTCGTCTACCTTATGTTGATTTATTGTCTAATGTTTTCTAATGCTCCTTTAGTCTATCAGTGGTTTAGTGGTCCATAACTTGTGTTGTCGCCTTGCGACCCCCGGAGAGTATCCTTAGTCTTTTAGGCTGTAACGTTCTTGTTACTATTTATTTAATTTTAATTTTTCAAAAAAAACTTATCAAATGCAACATGTTCACAAGCTTGATATACATTAGCAAAATCAACTTCATCCACATACAACTCTTCAAATACTCAAATCTAAGTAACGTCAAAGTAGATATAACAATCAAAGCATACCTTCTCGATAATGCATCAACCACGACATTTTCCTTACCTTGCTTGTATTTAATCACATACAAAAATATTTCAAGATACTCCACCTAACTTGCATGCCTTTTGCTCAATCTACCTTGTCCCTTTAAGTACTTGAGAGATTGATGATCACTATGTATCTTAAACTCTTTAGGTAGCAAGTAATGTTGCCAAACTTTAAGAGCTCTCAATAAGGCCTAAAGCACCTTATCATAAATTGAGTAGTTCAAAATTGATCCTCTCAATTTCTCACTAAAATGTGTTATGGGACGATTCTCGTGCATCAAAACAGCCCCTATACCCATCCTAGAAGTGTCACATTCAATTTCAAAAATCTTGGAAAAATTATGCAAACGCAAATGGCCTATTAGATGCATTTTCCTTTCTTTCTCCCATCTAAAACCAACATTCTTCTTAAAGATTTCATTCAATGGAGTAGCAATAATAGAGAAATTTTTAACAAATGGCCTATAAAAACTTGCTAAGCCATAGAAACTTCTAACCTTACTAACTAGCTTAGGTGTCGACTATTCTTGGATAGCATTCACCTTTTTAAAGTCAACCTTGACTCCCTTAGAACTCACCATAAATCCTAATAAGACAACTTTATCCATGCAAAATGAACATTTGTTAAGTTTTGGATACAAGTTCTCTTTCCTAAACACATCCAGAACAACCTTAAAATGCATGACATGTTCATCTAAGTTCTTACTATAAATCAATATGTCATCAAAGTAAACAACGACACATTTACCAAGTAATTCAACCAAAACATGATTCATTAAGCACATGAAAGTACTAGGTGCATTAGATAAGCCAAAAGGCATAACCAACTACTCACACAATCCACATTTGGTCTTAAATGCAGTTTTCCATTCATCACCTTCTTTTATCTTAATATAATGATAGCCACTTTTAAATCAATTTTAGTGAATATGTGAGCACCATGCAACTCATCTAGCATATCATCTAATCAAGGAATAGGATGGCAATACTTTATAGTGATCTTGTTGATCACTCTATAATCCACACACATCCTCCAAGTTCCATCCTTCTTTGGTATTAAAAGAGTTGGCAAAGCACAAGGACTTATGCTCTCCTTTATGTACCCCTTTTTAAGTAATTCATACACTTGCCTTTGTAATTCCTTTGTCTCTTCTAGACTGCTTTGGTAAGCTTGATGATTAGGAATTTGAGCTCCTAGTATCAAGTCAATCTGGTGCTCAATCCCTCTTAAAGGTTGTAACCCATAGGGTGCCTCTTTAGGAAAAACATCATTATAATCCTACAATAAGATCACAAAAACACTAGGAAAATTTAGGTTAAGGTTAGTGTTAGTAATCAAAGTTTCCTTAAACCAAATGAAGATTAATCTCTCTTGCCTAATTATGTACTCTTTAACTCTCTCGCTTTTGCATACAAATATAGTTGTGCCTTAACTTTTTCACTCATCTCAATTTCTTTTTGCTCACTTTTCACCTTCTTTTTTTTTTTTCTTGCACTAACTTCTCTCCTGCACATCCATCTTTTTCTTTTTAGCTTGTGATGTCACTCACCATTAGGCCTTTAATTTTATTCTTTTCTTTTATGGGCTCTTTTCTCTCTTCTTTCTTTGTCACCTCACTACCTGAAATTCTGCTTGATGATTGTTAAATTTGAGGTATGTTTCTTTAGGTGATAAAGGAGCAAGGGCAATTTTCCACCCATTATATATAAAAAAATACCTATTCACGTACCCATTATGCATAACAAGCTTATCAAATTGTCATGGCCCCAAAAATGTATGAATAACTTGTCTAGGCATGACATCACACACAACTTCATCTGCATATCTACCAATAGAGAATACAACAACTACTTGCTTAGTAACTATGACTTCACCACTTTCATTCAACCATTTTAATCTATATGGATTAGGGTGTTTATAACATTTTAACCCCAACTTCTCTACCAATGTAGTACTAGCTACATTAGTGCAACTTCTCCCATCCGTAATCATGCTATAAGCTTTCCTAACTACTAAGTATCTTGTGCGAAATATGTTCTCCCTTTGTTCTAGGCTATCTTCCTTCACATTCAAGTTCAATGCACATCTAGCAACTAAAGATTCACTCTTAATAGAATATTCAACATTCTCATCAACGTTAGAACAATCTTCTAAAGGTGGCATACTTAAATCACTACCATCATACTCGTTACCATCATTAGACTCAGAAACAATTTCGTCACCCTTAACAAACACAGTCTTCTTATTAGCACAATCAGATGCATAATGACTATGCCCTTGACATTTAAAGCATTTGATATCCCTATGTTTATAAGGTTTAAAGGATGGATCAGTAGTACCTTTTTGAATTGAACAACTCCTCTCCTTGCCTTCGTTTAACCCATTGTATTTCTCTTTGGAATCAGAAGAGTGCTCCCTCTTCTTATCTTCATTTTGACTCTATTTTGGATTCCATTTGTTACTAGAATTTGAGAAAGACTTGGTTGCCCTTCTTTTTTTTTGTCGTCTCTCCACCTTCATGGTGATGTTCACTAAGTCCTCCATCTCTATATAATTTTGCAACTCAACCACATCAGTAATTTTGATATTCAATCCACCGATAAGCAAAGCTATTATCACCTCTTCCTTCTCTTCTATGTTAGCTTTAATTAATAGTATCTCCATCTTTTTGTGATAATCTTCTAATGATCTAGTTCCTTGTGTGAGTCTATGTAATTGTTGGTGCAACTCTCTATAGCAATAAGGTGCCACAAACCTCTGCTTCACACTCTTTTCATCTCTTCCCAAGTGGATATAGGTGGTTCTCTATTTCTCCTCCTATTCTTTACCAATTCATCCCACCAAACTAATGCATAATCAAAGAATTCCACTGCTGCCAATCTCACTTCTTATCTTCAAAATAGTTGTGACAAGTAAAAATCATATCTACCTTTCTTTCTCATTCCAAGTACACTTCAACATCATTCCTACCTTTTAAGGGCAGAATTGTCATCTTAACAACATTAATGTTGCTATGTTTTCTCCCCACTCTTTCTTCCCTCTTAACTTTACCCCTCACGGATTGTACTTCATCTTGATACTCGTCATAGATTCTTTCCAATTCTTCCTCTCGATTCCTGTGGTTGTCAATTGATCTATTATGGTTTTGGATTTTATTGGTTTTATTAATTCTCTTATCTATCCCATCCATCCTAGTAGATAGCTTCTTGAACTCATTCATGAAGGCCTTATACATCACTTTCAAATTAGGAACATTTTCATCTTCCTCATGTAATGTTTCATTTCCATCCCTTCTATTGGCCATTCTTATAACAAAAAGCTGCAAGAAAATGGTTACCAATAAAAAGATAACCTTACAATTCACTCCCTTACGTGTTTAACTCAAAATATGGAACTCCACTCATGTTTCACTTAAAGTTGACTTTTACCCTCTTAAACTTAAAGTTGACTTATATTTAGTTTTTTCATTTTTCATTTTTTTGACTTTTTTAAAGAATAAAATGAACCTTAATTTTGAATTCTAATGAAAAATAACAATAATAACAACAAATAAGCACAAGAAAAATAAGAATTTATCCTAATCCGAATCTAATACTAAATGATTTGGAACCCTAAAGTTAAAGAACTCGAAACCCCTTAAACATGCATTTTGGATAGAACATGAACAAGAAGAAATCCCCAACCCCTAATGAATCCTGAATCAATTATATGAAAGAAAACACATATAATAAGGTGATTTGAAAATAAGAATAGAAAATTGCCACAAGTGATTAGCTTGATAAGAATTATATTCTTGATGCAATAAAAGAAGACAAGCAATCCTCCCCTAAATAACTCGGCCAAGCTAAAGGAGAAACTTTATTCATCAACAATCCCTAAACAATGTTTATTATGATGTATTTATACCCCTTGAAAAGAAAGAAACCCTAATTATATAAAAGGCCTTTAAACATGGGCCTCCCAGGAAAATAACTAAAACCCAAACTAATATTTCTAAAATATGACTCATTAAATCTAAAAGATTAAATTAAATGAGCTGAAAGTTAATTAAAGTCCATCTCACTAAAACAAGCCCAAAGCATAGTTAATGGACTGCCCAAAGTTATGCTTCTAACTTAAAATAAATAATTAAACAAGAATGAAAGTCTTCTTGCACATTCTGCCTAACTTGATTAGTTATGATGCCTTTAACCTGCATTGTCTCTTAAGATTCCATGCCATTTACAATTCAGCCTATGTAGGATTTGAACTTCTTAGATCTTGATCGTATTATTGGTTCCTCTGACATTACTAGCTCATCTTTGGTTCCATTTTTCTTATAAAGTGTTATGGTCGTGTCACATTAGATGCCAAAATGTTATAGCTCATACAAACTTTTCCTTTCCTTATGTTAACAACATTAATTTCCATATTCAGTCCCAAATTATAGTTGGTCCCTGCTAATAAAACTTGAAGCTTCTAAACATTGTCAAGGTCACAAAGGCTGTAGTAAAATTCACTAGGGTGCCATGTAATACATAATAGCCCCCAATATGCACTTAGAAGATAAAATAGAAACAAACATCAATATATTGAAGCAAATGATAACTTTTCACATTTGTCTAGTCTAGAGAAGAAAACGAACCATAGGGAGAGAAAAGGACATATAGTTTATATACAATATATAGAACTTGCAAAATTCTTTCTAGGCAAACATCATTTATATACTTTGGAATATGTATATTATTATAGCCATAACATAGATAACTTCTTACAAGTATGAATTTCCCTTTCAAAAAGAGTTGATCATAATATGCACTATAGAGACATCACTTCTATATTCAAACTACAGATACTATTTCTTTGAAATTATTCAATCATACATAAACTTCTTAAGGATGTTGATTAAAGTCCTAAGCTAAAGCATCCAAGGCCTTAAGGAATAAATTCATCTTATTAAATTTTAAATTCATCCATCTTATGGCATTTTTATAAAATTTTTGAAATTTATTCGCTCTATGCCTCATAGCAATCCTGAAGAATGCAACACAACAATAGATATTGCATAAATGTTCAAGTCTCAAACCAAAAAGATGGATAAAATTGTATAAATACATAATTGGATTAACTAAGCTGTACATGAACAACTCCTTTTGTTAGAACTTTGATGTCAAATGTAAATATGGATCAATTAGATTTTGTAATTTTGAATCCATCAATTTACCTACTTGTTCGAAGCAGATTGTTGTTGAAGTTACATCGATGATTTTTATAGAGAAAATCCAATGTTGCAAGTGAGATCTTAAGGCTTATATCTTAGGTTTCAAATCCCAAAGGGAGTTCTGAGAAAAAAATTCTAGATTACATATTGAAGGCATTGAAATCTTAGGTTAATTCGACTAAGACCTACCTCTTGTGGCATAACTCTATATCAAGGAACATTATGGGTTGACATAATTGCTTTATGAGGTTTCTCCTTGCTTTAAGCTTAATTTCATGGTACTTACATTCCTCGAAGCTTCAGTTGAACAGCCAAAATAATGGGGATAGGTTTTATAAGATCGACTTTGATATTGGCCATTGATCATATTATCTAGATCTTCTCTATCTAATCACCGGGCATCAGAAGATAATGTTTGGGAACGTTCCCAAACACTATGGTCTACCTAGGAGAGGCATTATTTGTGGATCTTTTTTACTAATTGGGAGGCATAGCTAAGAAAAGACCCATAAAAAGTAATGGAAAAGATCAAATTAGAATTTTTTAATAAAGTATTAATGGGATAATAATTTAAAATTAAAATTAAAATTTTTTAAAATATTATAATTTATTTTAAATATTATTTGGACTTTAGTTATTTTTAAAACATTTTGGGGTCCAAATGAACTCTTTTTCCCTTTATGTTAAAACAAGTTAAAATTTCATCAATTACAAAAAAGGATCAAAGCTTTGTTGATACCAATACTTAAGTCCTTGATCTCTAATAAATAAAATCAGGTATGCATGAGATAAAGTCACCAAAATATGACCCTTACGTAAAGACTTTTAAGTCACACAAGTGGGACTAATATATTCGACCCTTGCATAAAATCAAGAACTAAAGGTCGAATAAGATGATTTATGGAAAGCAAATACACATCATTTTAAATTTTATTATTAAACTTAATTTTGTAACATATTTCATTTTGCTATGTCAAATATGAAATTTGTGTCTACAATTTTTGATATGTCTAATGGGACACTTACATCTTATCTCTTTCCTTCACTTTAAGAAATTTTAAAGTTCAACATTTGAAGATGCCTTCAAAAGATTTTATGACCATCAAGATTATCAATAAGTGTAATGCTCCAAATCTAGATAAGCCTAACAACAATTATAATTCATGTTTAAAAGAACCATATGATTGAAAATAGCTAGTTAGGAAGTTAATTAGTAGTCTTTTACATATGCTTATAAAGGCTTTCACATCTTCTGTCCTTTTTGATATAGGATTGTGGTCTCTTCTACAATTTACTCTCATTGAACCCTAAATATCATCACAAAAGATTAATCTACGATCTACAATCTCCTCTCCTCTTTTAATGTGGAACTAAACTAAAAGTTTGCCCAAAGTTGCCTATTCCTCGTAGACTTACAATTGATGCCACTTTTCACCTTGATCACCTTAACATCTTACTATTGGAGGTTTTACTTTGATAATATTTATCACATCTTAATTCTATATTAGTCCAACACTAACTCAATATCAAAATTAAGAAAACCATGTGCCTAAATAGCAAACTAGGTTTTCCATAAGCTTATGAAGGCTTTATTCTCTCCTTTCCTTTTCGATATTAGATTATGTTACCTACCAGTATGATATCTACCTCCTAAGTGATATTTCATAAGAAGGTTAGAGAAAGCTCCAATATTGTCTCCAACCTTAAATCTACTATTGGAGCCAGTCAAAACCAAAGACTAGGCTTGGCAATTAAGCTTGGGTCGGGCTATTACTATTTTTTTAAAAATTTGGGCTTTAGATTGAGCTCAGGTTTAGATTGCATGACCTAGCTGAAGTCTTAGAGTTTTAGAAAAAACAATTCGTTTTGAGAAAAATGATGTCATTTTTCAAATTTCAGAAAAAGAAAAAAATTTAGGTCAGGCTAGAACTCAACCTATTGTCATCCCCACCAAAGACCTCTTTTAGAGATTTATATTGTAACCAAGTGTATACCAACTTCTTTAATGGCATCAAAGCATATGAACATCTTTTTGACTTCATTATGACTCATTATCATGAAGGCATTTGTTGCTCAAGTAACTACAAGACTAATGTTATCATTTCCAAATAACTCCATCAAAAAAAATTATGAAGCATGAATCTCCTTGAGAAGGCTTAGCATTCTTGTCATGAAATCCTCTGATACTATTACAATTACGATGAATAAGGAACCTTTACGGAGGAGAAAGTTGAAAACATAATGAAGGTATTAAAAGGCCTTGTAACTTTGAGTAAGGATAAAGACATTGTAACTTCGAGTAAGGAGAAAGACATTTAAATGAATTATCATAAACAAGTTATAAAAATAGAGGAAACGAAAGCTAATGACCTTTAAAATAATGTCTCATAAGACCAATTGACACAAACACTTGGTAAACACTCTAGTAAACTATTATTGAATATGTAAAAAAAATTAGGAAAATTATGAATTAAGGATTAAATTATAGAATAAGAAGCTACGTTTTAAGGAATAATAAGAATCAAAATAAACAAATTTGGATTATATATATAGGTAGTTTTGTGTTAACGAAATAACGTTTAAAATCATTTCTTTTATATTTGGTTTTTTATACTTCTCTTATCTTTTTATGTTTTTCATAGTATTAAAGAATTTGGCATTCCTATGTGCTTAGTGATAATTTGTTTTCTTTTGTGATTCTAGTTCTACCTTAGGGAGCAAAATTTGTACAAGTTTTAGGTCACCTATTTAGAGTGACCATTTGTTGTCACTGTTGGCTACAAAAGGAGCTGCTTTATTAGTTTAACATCCCCTATAGTTTGACCATTGGAAAGCTTGTGTATGAAGCTCCAGTGTTGTCCAAAGCTATCTGGTTGTCTTTCACAGACCAATACATATGGCTATTGTTATCCCTAAAAGCTTCTCTGATCACCTCTAATTTTCTCGCTTGATTCTCTATAATTTATATATGGTTGGTTTGATTAGAATCTATTCAATTATGAGGTTTAGTTCTCAACCAATTCAAAATTGAACTGCTTTGATGTTTCTTTTAATTGAGTGATTGGTGTTGGGTTTCTATCAACTTTAGTCTTAATATGGTTGACATTAAACTTGTAGATGTTTTTGATTTGATTTTGGTAGTGTCTAAGGTCACAAAACATAACCTTAATGGGTCTAATTAACTAGAATGGAGTAAAAACTTGCAAAATATGGATAAAGGTGATCACTTAATTGATGATCCATAAAAATGAGACAAATAGACATGGCTAAAAGATGATGCTTGTTTGTTCTTATAGATAAAGATCTTTATTGCTATTGAGGTAATTGGTTTGATCAATCAGTGTGAAATTGTTAAGGAGCTAATGGAATATCTGTATTCTTATGTTTTAGAAAATGGAATATTTCTAACATCTATGAGGTCTGTTAAATAGTTTATTATTAAGAAAAATAGGGCAAATCTTTCACAAGCTATTTCATGGATTTTAAGAAAAACTATGAGGAGCTAATATGTTATTGACTTTTAGTTCGTATATTAAAGAAAAACAAGCTCATTAAGAGAAGATGGTTGTCACAGGTTCCGTGCTAGTCTTCCTTCTAAACTTAAAACTGTAAAGGTTCAGACTTTTGCTAGTTGTGAAAATACTTCTTTGTAGGACATATTTAATGTAGTACTCTAAGAAAGTACTCCACCTATTTAGTCTACTAGTGCTCTTATCAATCGCAATAATAAAGGAGGCAAATCAAGCAATTTTGATATTAAAGGATAAGATTTAGGAGGGATTGTGTATTATTAGTATCACAAACTAGGACATATGAAAGGTGATTATAGAAACCTATATTGTAAGAATAAAAAAAATAATTCATCTAACATTGCATCTACTATCGATATATTTGAAAAGTTTGCCTTAATTTCTACAAATGAATTTGCAAAGTTCTTTTAGTAGTAAGAATCATTTAAGTCTTTAACTACCTTTATCACTACTATTGCTAAGTTATGTAATCCAAATACACGTCTCATTACTTCCTCCTTAAAATGAATCATTAATTTTGGTGCCATAGATCATATGAAATGTAATTAGTCTCTTCTCTACATTTTAGCCAGATAAATCTAATTCCCCTGTTACTTTAGCTAATAGATTAACTCTAATGTTCTTAGGTCTGCCATAGTCACCCTAACTCTATTGATCCCCTTATCCTCTATCTTAAGCTTACCTAATTTATCATTTAATTTAATTTAATTTAATTTCTATTAGTAAACTTACTCATACACTTAATTATTATATTTTATTCTTTCCTAACTATTAACTTTTTTAGGATCTTATAACGAAGTAAATTATCTGTAAAGAATATGAATCTGGAGGTTCTTATATTCTTGATGCATAATTACTAAATTCCATTACTTGTTTTAGGGTCTAAACTCCTTTTTAGACATATTATCGATTGGGGTATCCTTCTTTTCCTCTAATCAAGAAATTATATCCTCAATACTATAACTTATCATCCTCAGATTATGTGTCATGTCATTTTACAAAATATCATCATCTTAACTTGAGTCCTCGAGTCAATAAAAGAGTTTGTTCTCCTTTTGGATTGGACCATAAAGATGTTTAGGGTCCTTATCTAATCATGTCTCAAACTAGATATAAGTATTTTTTAAACTTTGGGAACGATTATTCTCAAGTGATTTAATTATATTTAATGAAATTCATTCTAAATTATTTCTCATTATGTGACTTTTGTAATGAGATCAAAACCCAATTTAATGTCATGATTCACATATTGCGAAGTGATAATGCTAAAAATACTTATCTACACCTTTCTAATCCTATATGATTGGCATCCTTTATCAAACATCTTGATTCCATATACTGTTGGACCCCGTCTCTGAGGCCCAACATTCGGAAACACACAAGCACACATAAGCATAGAAGACCCATAACTCACCA
>JAOSBN010107394.1:0-10978 GCA_027563595.1 Erythroxylum suave
CAACTTGACATGGCAACTAATACTAGATCGGGGATTCAAGTACTTGGTCAGGCTTCACTTTTGTGAAATTGATTCTCGGGTGACAAAACCTGGAGACTAATTAATCATCATCTCTATGAACAACGAGAAAGTTGATGCAAGTTTCGACATCCTACAATCAAGCGGTGGTCAAATGACTCCAATCTTCAAAGACTACATAGTGACAGGTGCAGAAAAAGCAAATAGAGACACTTATGAGCTTCTCATATCTTTAAAGCCAAATGAATCCAGTGTCTATTAAGATGTTATCTTGAATGGGCTGGAGGTTTTCAAGTTGAGCAACTCTCACTTTGTGCTTGATGCAGGAGAAAATCCTGCCAGTGCCAGTCCTCTGTCTCCACCACCAGCATCACTGAGTCAACTTCCACCTTTATCAAGTAAAAATAAGTCTAAAAATAAGAAAACAATGCTCAATACCCTATGCCTCCCGATGGTTCTGAATTTGATTGTAGGACTGCGACTAGATTGGGTAATTTTCACGGCAAGTCCGAGGCCACGGAGTCTTCTAGTTGTACCATAGCATCTACTAATTATAGCTTTTCGGACATCGCCAACAATAGTACTTAAACGTAACCATACAAGTTTGGCGTTACCAACCACTAGGGGGATATGATCTTCTGTCCCCCGTAAATGGATGATATGGATCAAGTGGCATAGGGTAGGGACAGAATACATGGCACAGAAGATTTGAGGGGCCACGAGAGGAATGTTTTCGAGAATCAAATCTTTTCTTTCATGTTTTTATTATATTGTATTAAATTTATCAACACATTTACAAAAGTTTTAAGTAAATGTTTAGATGTGATTTAATAAAATAGAATTGAAATAGAATAATTAAAATAGATAATTTGATTAATATTTTCAGTTTCATGTTATTGTGCGCCACATTTAATTGTTCAAACAATTAGTTTGGTAAATAGTTTGACAATAATTGCAATATTATATTGCAGATGGCAATTTAAAATTTTATTTTTGATCTCCTTGATGTTACAAGGGTAAAACCCTTTCGTAAATTTGTCTCTTTGTTCATTTCTGAATATAATCGAATGCTTGATATAATTTATGCTTTTATAGGAAGACCTAAAATGATGAATAATGTTCATTTTTATCCTTAATTTCACTTAACTCATGCCAATCTTACGCATTTTTATGTGTAACAATGTGCTTGATGAGAAATTATTGACTTATAAAAATAAGTTTAATAGCTTTAAGTTTTAACAAGCCAATTCAAAATTATAAAATTAGTGATTTTATTATAACAACGTAGGATGAAAGTAGATGAAAATAATCGTCATATTAACATATTTAGATTTAGAACTACATACGCCATATTATCTTTTAATTTAACATATTTTTACATTAGTTCTCCAAATTGAAATGTTTACAGTTTGCATCTTATATTATAAAGCCTTTTCATATTCAGTTTATTATCATCTAACCATTAGAATCATTAACACAAAAATTTATAACATCACTGTATGTCTTCTGGATCTTAATATAGATACAACACAGCCAAAAGATTCAAGTGTTCATAAATTACTAAGCTAATTTGCAAAAGTTAAAATACTACCTTATTACTAACTTGATTTTATAATCTGGATGTTTATAAAAAAAAGACTACTAAGTCATATGCTAAATATTTCAATTAAATTTCATCAACACATTTACGTAAGTTTTACGTAAATGTTTGGATGTGATTTAATAAAATAGAATTGAAATAGAATAATTAAAACAGATAATTTGATTAATATTTTCAGTTTCATGTTATTGTGCGCCACATTTAATTGTTCAAACAATTAGTTTGGTAAATAGTTTGACAATAATTGCAATATTATATTGCAGATAGCAATTTAAAATTTTATTTTTGATCTCCTTGATGTAAGGGTAAAACCCTTTCATAAATTTGTCTCTTTGTTCATTTCTGAATATAATCGAATGCTTGATATAAATTATGCTTTTATAGGAAGACCTAAAATGATGAATAATGTTCAATTTTATCCTTAATTTGATCTCTTGTTTCACTTAACTCATACCAATCTTACACATTTTTATGTGTAACAATGTGTTTGATGAGAAATTATTGACTTATAAAAATAAGTTTAATAGCTTTAAGTTTTAACAAGCCAATTCAAAATTATAAAATTAGTGATTTTATTATAACAACGTAGGATGAAAGTCGATGAAAATAATGGTCATATTAACATATTTAGATTTAGAATTACATACGCCATATTATCTTTTAATTTAACATATTTTTACATTAGTTCTCCAAATTTAAATGTTTACAGTTTGCATCTTATATTATAAAGCCTTTTCATATTCAGTTTATTATCATCTAACCATTGGAATCATTAACACAAAAATTTATAACACCGCTATATGTCTTCTGGATCTTAATATAGATACAACACAACCAAAAGATTCAAGTTTTTATAAATTACTAAGCTAATTTGCAAAAGTTAAAATACTACCTTATTACTAACTTGATTTTATAATCTGGATGTTTATAAAAAAAAGACTACTAAGTCAGATGCTAAATATGTTAGTTTATACTTTACAGTTAATTGGTTGGTTAGTGACATAATTATTTAAAATCATTCTTTATCTTATACATATTTAGATATATATGGTAAAATCTATGAGATAAATATACATTGCAAATGAAATTATAATAAGATCATAATTATCATACTCATATTGCATACGTATTATCCCTAAGTTGTTCCTAATTATTGTTTTATTGAGACTGAATATTAATAAAGCATAAAAAGGACTAGTACACATTGTGATTTTCCTTATGAAAGAAGTAATCAATCTTACAAATTAAATGATGGATATACTTAAACAAATATGTGAGTATTTGTTAGAGAACAAATTTACTAAATTGACCCATATAAGAAATCTATTTTGAACATTATTTGTATGTCTTTGAAAATTCTCATTGTGACATATGTGAAAGTGATCCTTTTACTTGAGATCTCCACAGTTATCTCATATAGGGATTGATATATTTTGATACTACTTATAACTTGTTATGGTTAAGGATAACTCAGTCGGTATTCATTAAATATATCATAAACCATATGAACGTAATTAAGTGATCAATATATGATTCATTATCTTAAAGTAATTAGAGATAATGTTCCATTGTTTCTGATTAATATTGATTTCGAAAATCCTTGACTAATATAAAATGACACTTTGAAAATAATTTTCAAATGTCAATAATTGAATCAATTACTAATGTTTGAGAATAATTTTTTTTTGGAATAGATGAACTTACAGCCGCTATCCTTTGGATGCGCACCGGGTAAACCTCCGGATTGACGCAATAGCCTGCAAATCACGTCAATCAGGTACTTCGCACTAGGCAAGCCCTATACGATAGGCTCGATCGAGAGAGTGTAGGTAGGGGGATTCGAACATAGGGCCTTTTGGTCCTATGCGCCTACCACCCCCCCCCCCTCACAACACAACTCTACATCCAATCTCAACATTTTACGACGAACCACTTCAACATTTCTAAATATTTGGAGGTCACGATATGTTTCTAAATGCTAGTCTTGATCCATGGAAATAAATTATTTAATTAGATAATTAAAAATAAGTTAATAGAGTTTAACTTACCTAATCCTAAATATAATTCAGGGTTATAATTTATGTCCATTGTCATCATATTTAGGAACCTAATGAACAAAAAGAATGAGATAAAGAGAGAAAAGGCATTTTTATCAAGATTAACTTTATTGTAAAAGTTTGAGAAACTTTATGATTAAATATGATATATTTTATAATAAAGATCAATATGAAATATTGGATTTTATTTGAGAATAATTGATATTTAATTAAAATTAATTGTGATTCTAATTAAATTTTAATATTAATTTTCATTAAATTACTAAAATATCTAAAACTTATATAAATATGTTTAGGCTTTAAAGGAGCTAACACTTCTTACCTAATCCTCTCTGCAACAGTTATAAGCTATGTCAACTTGTTCTATGGATACCATTAAAGATCAAACATTTTTGCGGCTATAGTGGTTGAGACGAGCCTATTTTAGAAGTGATTCAAGGGAAAAGACAAGAAAAGGATCAAGCTTAAGAATAAGGCATGAATTAAAATTCATGTTTTATTGTTTTATGTATTTATTATTTTATAGAATTTAAGTAATCTTGATTTTGCTGCATGTGGGATCAGATCTCATCCTGATTTTTCAATGGTAATATTAAAGCTTACTTTAATTCTATAATTTAATTATATTTTCTTGATTGTTATTGATTTGATAAAGATTAAAACTTAAAAACTTAATTATTTGAATGATTTTACCTAATATTGATTATGATAACATTATTAATTAGGGTTACTTTTGTTCAATGAAACAAAACTATGACTACCCTTCTTATTTTTCTGGAAAGCCTACAACATCTTACTGTTCTATTTCTTTAGCTTTTGGAAATTGGCATGCTTTATTTTGTGATTTTTGAAAAAGGAAATCACGTTTTCTTTTATTGTTCTGAAAATATATATACCTTGTTTTGTTGCTTAAAAACATGATTATTGCATTCTCCAATAGCTTTAGCAATACGAAAAATACTAGGAGTGTCAATGGGCCGAGCTGGACCTCGGCCATCGATGGCTCAGCCCTATCTGACCAAAAAAAATTTTGGGCCAACCAAAAGGGGTTCATGGCTCGACCCAAGCAGCCAGTCAGGCCTTAGTTAACTTAGTTGTTTAATATATATTTTAAAAGTTTTATATATTTATTTTAAGAGAATTTGACAACCACAGAAAATTTCTTCCTCCAGATCATTCATTTAGATGCAATAAACAAAAGTACATCAAGAATAGGATGGTACAAACACCTCTTCCCTCTCACAAAGTTGGTAAAGAGATATTGCTAGAGATTAATGAATTAGGGTTGTTGAAAGTTACAGATTTTGAAGTTGATGAAGTCAATACAAGCATTAGTAAAAACTTTGGTTGGAAGCATCTTTTAGGATTTGTCATATTGGAGAACTAATTTGATACATCATAATCTAGATGTGATGCATATTGAAAAAAAATAGTTTTGACAATTTGTTCAATACCATAATGAACATTGAAGGCATCACAAAAGACAATGCAAAATCACGAGCTAATTTGAAACTTTTTTTAGAAGGAATAAGTTACATAAAGATCTTCACACTAGTAAATATCCAAAAGCATGTTATTCTTGGGACAAAAAACAAAAGGAAATTTTATGTGACTAGTTGAAAAGTTTAAAGTTTCCTGATGGTTATGTTTCAAACTTGGCAAGGTGTGTGAACATGAGGAAGTACAAATTATTTGGGATAAAAAGACATTATTGTCATGTGTTTATATAAAGGCTAATTCCAATTGTATTTTGGGAGTTGCTACCGAATAAGGTTTGAGAAGTTATAATAGAATTAAGGTTGTTTTTCAAAAGCTTAATATCATCTGAAATTAAGATGATTGAAATGGAAAAACTAGAAAGGGAAATTCCAATAATTTTGTGCAAATTGCAAGGGATTTTCCCTCCAAGCTTCTTTAACTGTATGGAGCATCTACCTGTGCATTTAGCACACGAGGCTAAACTTGCTGGTTCAGTTCAATGTCGATAGACGTATCCATTTGAGAGGTAATTCAACAAAAATGATTGTAATTGAAGTAATAATATGTTTTAATAACTAAATTGTAATATCCTTATTCGCTAATGTAGATATTTGCATCACTTGAAGAAAAATGCCAAAAACAAGGCTAGAGTTAAAGGTTTGATATGTAATGCTTATTTAGTGGAGGAAGCTAGTACATTTTATTCACATTATTTTAAGTCGCATGTTCACACGAGAGAAAGAAAAGTTTCTCGTAATGGAGAAAGGGGAGGAACGAGTGATTGTAACTTATCCATTTTTACAAATCCTGGATAAACATATGGACATTCAACAAGAAGAATGTTAACTAAGGAAGAAATTGAGGCTGCTCATGGTTACATTTTATTGAATTGTCAAGAGGTTCAACATTTGGTGCAGTAAGCTGAAATTGATTATTTGGGTTTTGAAATTTAGTTTTATTCACAACTGAAATACATAATAATGTTTTTAGATTATAAGAGGAATGGTTACACGAGCTAATGCTTGACAAAACATACGATGATATCAATAAAGAAGTTGGAAGACACTTTCCTTGATGGTTCGAGAAATATGTAAGTTTTCACTTACAATTATTGAAATGATTGAATTATAAGATTAAAGTGTTGAAATGACATTATACTGTTCAATATTATAATTTCTTTTGTGTAGGCCTTAGAAAATCCAATAGAGAACAAGTTCATATGTGATCTTGCAAAGGGACCTTTACAACCTATTAGATTGTATCCGGTGTATTTCGTTAATGGATATAAATATCATACAAAATATTATGGTCATAGCATGATAACAGTAAACAGTGGAGTTTGCATACAGGGAGAATTAATGGATTACTACAGTAAAATTATTTAGATACTTAAAATTGAGTACACTACATTGCCAATAAAGTAAAGTGTGATTGGTTTGATCCAACTCCAAATGCTGGTATAAAAGTGCATAGCTAATATAATCTAGTTGAAATCAATAAGCGAAGAAGATTTAGACAATTTGTACTTTTTGTGTTGGCAATGCAAGCAATCCAGGTGCATTATGTCCTTTTTCTCAGCTTACGACGAGATAAGTCTGATTGGTTGGCTATTTGCAAAGATAAATCTAAAGGTGTTTTTGAATCTCATGGAAAAGGAAAACAGAGAATTGAAAGTGAAGCATTTCAGGAAGATGGTTATGAAATAAATGCATCTGTTACATATGACGAGAATGAACCTTTGAACGATCTAATTAATGAATATGTTGAAATTTCATTTGGAGAGGATGAGGAGGGCGAGAGATCTAAAGAGGAGCCTGAGTTTGATTCTAATTCATCAGAAAAAGAAGAAGATGATGAATTTGATTTACAATTAAGTGTTAAAAGCGATTAATTTGTGTTTGTAAATAGAATATTATATTCAATAAATCAATTATTTCCCTTTCAATATATCATGTGAAATATTAAACTGAAATTGTTATATTTCTGGAGTATTCAATCAAATATGAATTTCAGGTTGAAATATGTCACCAAAGAGAAAACAAGATATGATGCGATCAAGGTTTAGACCATGATTTAGAGCTAGTTACTGTCCAGGTGAAGCATCACATTCTGCAGCTGGAATCAAATTAGATGTTGTACCTCCAACTATTACACTTTCAGATGAGGCATCACCTTTTGTACCTGATGCTACACCATCCACCACCCCTATACTGACAGAGATATTAGAGGTAAACAATATGGATGAAGGAGGTGGTCTCTAGCCTAGAACTGAGGGAGTCGATGGAGGAACTTACAACACAATTGTCGACAATCTGTAAGTGAAAATACATGAAATGCCATATGTTTATAATTAAGTTATAGGTTTAAATTTAAAAAATGGTCTAAAATTAATTGTTTTCATATTAGGCTGATTCCGTTTGAGTCGTGCTAAAAAAAGATGACATCCAAATTCAAAGAGAAGATTGATCTTGAGGGTTATATATGAAAGAATATCTCTCAGATGACAAAGGAATTTTACTATTAGGAGTTTGAGGTACAAAATTTTTTATTTTGATTTTATACATTAATTAGATAAATGTTATTACATTATAAGTACTTATCGTATGTTTTTCATTTTGTTTCTAAAAGAATTTTTTTAGGATTCTGAATTTAACGTGGTCATTTATAAAGTATAGGAGAGAAGAGCATATATACATTATCAAAACTTTGTTGGTACGATAAACAAGACTGGTATACGACCACTTTATATTTCTGAACAAATATGAAGTCGTTGGTAGAAGTATTGGACATCACTTGAGGAAATGTCCATTTCAGAGCGTAATTCTACCAACAGATGTGGAGGACTAAAGGGAGAGAGTTTTTCCGTACATACTGAAGGATCTATTACCCATCACGAGCATGCAAAGAGACTTTTAAGTATCTACACTTTACATTTATATTCTATTTTTTTACTTTGGTTTGTTTTAATTTAATTTGATGTGTGAATTTTGGATTGAAAATATATGTATTATGGAGAATGATTATATTATAAATGTCTGGTGTCATAGATGGCTATGTTGTTGAGTTATTTTCTTTATTCAACAGAGGGTAAATATTATAAAAATAAAGGAAAATTTGCCAAAATTTTTATAAATTGTAGTTAACTTATAACATTTTATTCTGATGTAGGAAAAGTCTATGGGTAGAGAGCCTACACTCTGTCAACTTTTTACACACTCACACTAAGAAGTATGACGATGTGACCTTTATCAACATCCGATGTAGAGAACTAATGTATATGAAATTTATGCTTTAATATTAATGCTTAGTAATTATCACTTACTAACATAAACATTGCCTTTTGATAGCACCAAACATAGAAAAACTTTCAATAACAGTCTTAGCAGTTTGAAGATGTTGATGAGACTTAAACCTATCTTTCTGTAGTGGGTGGTAGGGACCACCATGGAAGGATACTCGGCTTAGGTTTATTTGCAAACCTATGTTATTCAAAATCCTCCACATTTAGTACAACATCATCTAGTAGATGGTCCGCACCCAATGAAGTTCATGAGCTTCGGATCATAGTATAGACGTTGATAACTCAGTTGCAACAGTCGATGGAGTATATAGATCAACTCTGTAATGAGGTGGATGAGTTGAAGGGGAGAGGTAGCACCTTATTGCAGCAATTAGAGCATTTGCGGTCACTAAATGAATCGTGTACTTGTAGCCATTTCGTATGAATTACAAATACTTATTATGTACAAAATAATTTTTTATTATCAATTAAGATAATTTTTACTTTATATCATCAATCAACTTTCTGTTTTAAAAAATTAAATGTAGAAACAAATCAAAATATTATCAACAGATAACTCATAACTGTTTAAATTATGCATCAACTATAAGATCATTAAACAAAATTTAATGTAGGGAAATTAAAAAAACAGTTTTAGTAAATTTACCTATGGAAAAACAAAGTTTGTCGGTAAACTCTATTCGATTTACCGACGGATAACTAATAACCGGAGGTAATGTTGCTATTAACTTACTGACAGAATAATGAATTCCGTTGGTATGGTTGCCGACAGACAAATCTTGTCCGTAGGTAACTTTACCGATTGAAGACAACATAGAATAATCTTCAGTATATTTACAGACAGTTACACAAAAAGTTCGTCGATAAATTTGCAACTGAAATTATATTATTCGTTGCAAATTATCACCGGCGGCCGTTTCTCCGACACCTTAGTTTGTCGGTAAATTCTGTCGCTAACTTAGCTTGCTGACAGAATGTATAGGTTTTTTGTCCGTAATTTCCAAGGGTTAAACTTCATTTTTCTTGTAGCGTATATCTAAACATGTACAAGATAAAGAATATCTTTAAATAATTGTCATTAAATTACAACCAACGTGATTGACTGTAGGACTTAAACCAACAACTTTATCATCAACAAGGTTGACCGACTTACTATTTCAGATTCCAATTACATAGCTTAAAATCATTTTTTTCTCCGTGTGTATTATTGTGGGACAAAGATTCTATTCCTAGTTCATGATAATTGGTTGATACAAAGCCAACTTCGAAGAAAAATAAAAAAGATATAGACAAAAGTGAATAGCTATTGACATACATACGCCACATAAATAGGTTTATTACTTAGCAATTTTGCATTGAACATGATACAAAAATATTTTCGTATATCATATTTATGTAGTACTAATTATAAATATTTAAATTTAGAATTTGCTTATCATATACATTAATGACAATCAAATGAACTTTGCTCTTCAAATTAGTTACTCGATCTACATTAGAAATTCGTAAGTTCAAACGAAGAATTTGAGATTATTGGTGTATGCCCTTGCAGCCAATTTTGGTTGTAAATCTAATTGTATAAAATTTGTTTTATTCAATAAAAGGCATTCTTTATCTTTGAGTATTTTTAATTATTTAATTATTAATCATAAAGATAAAATCCCTGGAATAATTATTATGTAATTAGAAATTATAATGTGATTATAATTATGAGATTTCAAATGCATTTGTTATATTATTCGTAAAATGTTCCTAGTCGTAGTTTCATCGAGACGAGATATTGATGAAATGGTTAGACTAACACATGTTTGTTTCTTTCTTATGAAGAAAGTAATTGAGCTCATAGATTAAAGTGTGGAGACACTTAAACAAGCATGTGGGTGCTTACTAGAGAATAAGTTCACTGAACTGACCCGATTATGAGAATTCCGAATGGGACATTACTTGTGTGTCTGTGGATTATCTCATTATGATGGTTATATAATTGATCTTTAGACTTGAGATTACCAAAGTTATCTTATGTAAGAATTACCATGTTTTGATGCTACTTATGTTCTACTTTTGGAGTAGTTCAATTTGGTAGTTATTGGATATAGTATGAACTATATGAAGATAGTTAAGAAAATCAAAAAAGAATTTGTTGTCCTAAAGTAATTAGGAAGAATGTTTTACTATTCTTGATTAGTAATGATTTAGGGAATCTCTGGCTAGAGTAAATTGAAATTTGGAAAGGTTGTTTTCAAATGTTAATTACAAATCATTTACTAATTAGCAAGAACAAACATGATTGGATTATCTAGATTAGACACGAATTCCATACTCTAAGTCTAATTGGAACATTAGATGACGAAAGGATTAATTTATACATCATAGCCATACATAGACAGGTTAAGTCAAACTACTTTGACGTTCCTAATATTTGGGTGGTCATGACATGTTGCTAGATGTCAATCGTGATCTGTGATTATAAATTGTTTAATTAGGGAATTAAAGATAAATTAAAAGGAGTTTTAATTTATCTAA